>JZKD02S2384138.1:983558-1005423 GCA_000966675.3 Picea glauca
TACCACCGGAAACAACATGATGTATACTATCCATCCATGGGTGTTGTATCTGCATGTGCATTTTCCTTCATGTCCAAATACCTTCATCAATCTTGTGGTCCAAAACCCATGACTATGGTTGACATCAATGACAACAACCAATCTTCCAACAACACACAGCCCCAATAAAATTCCCTCATAAATAAAAGAGGGTTTCCTTCTAGGGAAAAAATCCCTAACATAAATTCTACCATCAGATCTATGAACTTGTAATAAATGGTCCATATTGACTATGAAATTTAAATATTTTACAAGGAATTTTTTCCCAAAATTTTTCTTCGAGGACACTGCCCTCGAATCCCCCACCAAGGGGGGATCCATTAATTTTTTTTTTCTATTTCTTTCCCTACAACTAATATTTGTACATGACATTCTCATTTAATATGAAATCTATACTTCTAATGATTTTGTGATTTTCATAATCCCATAACTGATAACCAAAATCATTAACATTGTATCCAATAAAGGTACACTTCTTGGATTTTTCCTCAAGCTTTGTTTTTTTTTTTTTTTATCAATATGGACAAATGATTCACAATCGAAAGTCTTCAAAAATGAATAGTTTACCTTTTTACCTGTCCATGCCTCCTATGGAATGTCACCATCCAAAGAGCTTGAAGGTCCTCTTTTTATTAATTAAACAGTAGTATATACAACATCTTCCCATAATTGTAAGGGCAACCCATCATGCAATTTCATACTCCTTGCACGTTCAATGATTGTCCCGTTCATCCTTTCTATCAAACCATTTTCTTGTGGTGTTCCTGGAACTGTCTTCTCTCTATGAATCCTACGGTATGAAAAATAATCATCAAACTCCTTGTTGCAGTATTCACCTCCATTGCCTAATATGAGACACTTCAACATCTTTCATGTCTCATTCTCAACCAAATATTTCCATTTCTTAAAAATATCAAAAACATCATATTTTTTTCGAATGCAATAAACCCATTTTTTTCTAATTGCATCATCAATAAAAGTAACATAATAATGACAGCCACCAAGAGATGATACTTGAGCTAGTCCCCATACATCTATATGCACAAGCTCCAACTTTTCACTCTTATTTTCTTTTCTGACTCTGAGAAACTTGACTCTCTTTTGTTTTCCATAAACACAGTGCTCACAAAAACCCAAATAAACTTGTTTAAGATATTAAAACAAATTCATTTTGTGAAGTATCTGCATCCCCTTCTCACTCATGTGTCCAAGCCTATGATTCCATAGTGTTTTATCCACTCCTATAGAAGCTAAAGAGATAGAAGAGTCAGCATTAACAGTACATGAATACAGTGTACCTACCTTCTCCCCTTTTGTAATTACCAATGATCATATAGTGACCTTCCACGCCTTATCTATAAATATAGATATACAACCTTCACTTGCCAACTTCCCTGATGAAATTAGATTTCTTCTCGGATATGGTATATGTCTCACCTCTTTCAGTAACCATTGGTTTCCATTCTTTTTCTTTATTTTTACCTTACCCATTCCAATAATTTGACATGGTTCATCATCACCCAAATAAACCTATCTAAAATCACCTTGAACATAATCTTGGAAATATTTCCTATAGGGTGTGGCATGAAATAAAGCCCCTGAATCTACTACCCAAGATTCAGTAATATTATCTAAATAAAGAATCAAAGAATCTTGTAACACATCACATGTTACATTTTCTTCCTGATTTTTCTCTCGATATCCATCTCTTTGTTTCTTTGGAGCTCTGTAATATTTCTTCTGATAATTCAAGCACTCTATCTTTCCTAGTCTGGATGTGGATCTACCCTTCCTAGAATTATTTTGGTTCCCTAAGCCCTTTATGCTTCACCTATTTTTTTTCGTCGCATTTCCTCGCTAAGGATAACACCAACAACATCATCAAATTTCATAGTGTTTGAACTAGATACAGAGTTACTTATAGACATGACCAATTTGTTCCATCTTTCTGGAAATGGGAAAAATATTAGAAGAGCCCTAACCTCATCATCAAAGTCCACTTTTACAAAACTTAGTTGATTAGTAACCATATTAAATTCATTTAAATGATCGAAAACAAACCCACCTTCTGACATCTTCATATTAAATAACCACTTCATTATAAATACATTATTTGAGGTCGAGGGTTTTTCATATAGTTTATCCAATGCGTCCATCAGATCCTTCATTGTATTTTCTTTTGAAATATTGAAAGTCGTCGATGTTGTCGAGCACAATTGTATCATTCCCAGTGCCTTTTTGTCAAGAACCTTCCATTCTTCGTATGGCATACTCATCGGCTTCTTTGTTATTTCGCCCAATGGTAGGAATAGATCCTTCTGATATAAATAATCTTCCATTTTCATATTCCATAGCTATTATTTTTGGTCGTAAATTTCTTGACCTTAAACTTTCCATCTTCCGCCATTGCTCCCACTCGAACCAGGAACCCTTTTTTCCTGCGAGTTACCTTTGGCTTTGATACCAGTTGTTAGAAAAACATGATCGTGGAGTAATAAAATAAAACAAAGGCATAAATAAAACATAGAGGATACACAATACAATAGATACAAAGATATACATGGTTCACCTAGTGTAGGCTACATCCACCAGAGAAATTTCCATGTCCTTCATTTATTATTATCCAACAAATGAAGGGATAAAACCTACAACACACTCGTCGTAATTTCCTCTTCTTTCTCTCATAGTCTCCTCTCTCATAATACAATATTTTCTATCACACGCAGTTGCAATACAATTCCCTCATACATAAAAGATGGTTTCCTTCTAGGGAAAAAATACCTAAGATAACTTCTACCATTAGATTTGCAACCTTATAATGAATGGTCCAAATTGACTACAAAATTGCAATATTTTACAAGGTAATTTTTCCCAAAATTTGTCTTTGAGGGTGCTACCTCTAAATACCCTACCAAGGGGGGGGCTCCATTAATTTTCACCGCCCCCCTAAACCCCCCTAATGAAAATAGTGGGGGGGAATCCCACCCACACCCCTCCATTAGGAAATGGGATCCAAAAATGGTTGAAAAAAACTTGTAAATCAGGAAGATAATTAGGCTCCACAACCAACATTGATGTTGTTGTGATGTTGTTATGAGTTTGTAATGTTTTCATATGCTCTGTTATGAAGTTGTGATGTTGTTGTGAGTGGATGTTTATGTTAGTGGACATTGTCATGAATGGATGTTACAGTCAGTCGATGTTTCCATCAGTGATTACATTCTCGGAATGATGTTATGAGGCTTGATAGAGTTTGAAGGATTGTCTACAAAATCAAGAATGTAGGTGAAGTCAGAAGTAATCTATGTATGAATATATTGTATTGATGATATCTTATTGAGTTGGTGCTCAGTTGAGAAGATTGTTTTCTTCATTCAGTAGGTTGGTGTTTGTGTTTTAGGGAGTAGGTGCTTCCTTCTATTTGGAGTTGGTAAAGCCATGGGGTTGGTGCCTTTTTCCAATCAGTGTTGATAAATCAGAGAGTTGGAGCTTCCTTTAGGTTGGTGCCTGTAAATAAGGGGGTTGGTGTCTCTTTCCAGTTGGTGTTGGAGAATCTTGGAAGGTGGTGCTTCCTATGAATGTAATCTTAACATGATATAAGAAAAGAATTATGTGGTTTTCTCCATTCGGGTTTCCACATAAAAATAATTATGTTCTATTATGGTTTTTTGTGATGATGAATGACATTTTTAATGGTTAATATTTGCATGATGTGTAGAAGGTTAAAAATGGCAAAAAGTGCTCAATTCCAATTTGCCCCCCCTCTCAGTATTGGTGAATATTCCAACATGATCAACGATGGAAATTCATCTGTGGGACTGAGAAAGGTTTATCGGATCGATGGATAATATTAATACCGATTTTGATATCAACAACTCAAATTAAAAGACTACTATAATTGTAAAATAGACAATTTTCTACAAAATTTTATGATTTTCAAAGGTCATCAACTTGTAGATCAATTTTGAGGACCTAAACAATTTTTTTAGGAAGTAAAAAGTCACAAGAACTAGGTATAATAGAGGTGCACCGACTCTTTGTAGCTTAAATAAAATAACCCAGAGAGAGCTTTCCAACAAGCTATTTCAGGTGCAAAACAGAGCTCATATGAGAAAGTTACAACTGAAACAATTAAGGGTATAATTTTGGCACCAGTTTACTTATAAAGAGAATAACTCCTTGATTAGAAGTTTGTTTGAGGCACATGAGAAGTATATGAAAAAATTATAAACCACAGAAGCTATCCATGGAACCAGATTTAGAATATGGGTACACAAAAATGTGGAGGAAGAGAAAGAAGACACTAGTCTAAAATTTCAGAAACCATAACTTCCAGCTCGAAGCTCAGATTTGAGTAAACAAATAGTCACTAGAAAGGTCTCGAGGAGGGGAATAATTTTTTCCACCCAGAATTTTTAATTGGGCACTAAAATTTTCTCATAAGTAAAAAATTAATTTTTGCAGCAGTAAAACAGAGCAATGAGTGGAAAATTGCAACTTGTGAATGTTGTAACTTTTCGCTCAAAACACAGAATGAAGCATGAATACAACCATTGGAGAGATTTTTTAGAGAGGAATGTGTTTGAGGAATTATATTGTAACTTAGTGCATTTTGTTCTTCATAAATTGAGATGAAAAATAACATGTATTCTAAGTAATGAAAAGTTTTATATTATGCATGTGCTAATAATAATTATTACATGCAATTTTCTTGTAGAATTAGAGGTACAGGAAAAAAAATCATTTTATTATATGAGGAATGGAGTTATGGAAGATACCCATGGATCTTAAAGTCATGAGGATGAGTTCATAGGTCTACATATTGACATGGAAAATGATGATACAGAATCTAATGGAAGAAGAGGTAGGAAGGAGCTTATAATTATGAGAAGCCTACAAAGAGAAGTGCAAATATAGAGGGATGGTAATGAAAATATTATGAAATATCATGAGGATATTATAAAGAGTACGAATATGTTACAGAGGAAAGCTAATAAATACTCTGGCACAAATAAAGCAGCTAGTGGTAGACAAGTGACATCATTCAGATCCCATAGCAAAAGGGATGATGATGGGAAAGACAAGAATTCGAGTGTGAGAAGGAACCATCATTCCCTAGAGAAATACACTAGAAGAGCTCATGCAAGTTTAGGAACATGGAGAAACCCAAGTGTGTCTTCTGTTAGGAGGAAGAGGAGAAGGTTTGAGTCAGACATAAGATGAACTCAGGAAAATTAAGCCACCAAATTTTAATGGTGAGCATAGAAAGGGAGAAAATTTCGAGGTATGGTTATTGGAAATGAACGAGTATTTCTTGTTGCATGATTAACCCTCAAGGGTAGAAACAATAATTGTAACCTACCACTTGCAGAGAAAGGAAACCATGCGATGGGGTCATCTTAAGCGATCCAAGCACCTTGATTAGAAGAAGTTCTCATGGAAGTGGTCCAAAATATATTTCCAAGAGAAATATTTTTTCGAGAATTATTATGAAAGGGAGATGAAAGAGTTATTTGAAATCAAGTTGGGAACCATGACAATGTATGAATATGAGAAGATGTTCTTTGAATTGTTGAAGTATGTGGACTTCATAAAGGATGATAAAGTCAAAATCCAAAGGTTTATGAGTGGGTTACCCTCCTTCTATAGTGACAAGATACAATATGATAACCCCGTAAATTTGGAGGAGGACATAAGGAGAGCAAAGCATAGGAAGGTTATTTTTCCAAAAAGAATGGAATGAAAAGATGAAGCGTAAAAAGGATCAAATGCATAAAGTTTTTAAGCTACCCTTTTTTAAGAACATATCATAAACAAATAAGAAAAGACAATCAACACAAAATGAGCCCAATATGGTAGATTCATTTTGGAAAAGGCCAAGGCATCAACATGTACATTGTTGGGGATGTGAGGGAAACCACTTATATAGAGACTTCCCTCACAAAGGAGAAAGGATTAGGACTATCCACAACATTCAGGAGACTGAAATAGTTGAAGACATGGGAGAAAACATGTCAACAATTTATGCATCCGTGGACAACAAGAAAGAAAAATATCAATCCCCTGTGATTGAACTGGAAGGTAATATTGAGAACCATCCTATAGAAACTTTAATTGATTCTGGAGCTATCCATAGTTATATAAATTCTAAAATTTTTGAAATACTTCACTTGTAAAGGATTAAGCATAAGAAATATTGGTTAGCTCATTTATCCACAGGGGCTAAGAGGAAAATCAATGGACAAAGCACAAAGGTAGATGTGATACCATTGGTTTCGTATGATTGTCTACTTGGAATGGATTGGTTGGAAAAACACCATGTTGTCCTGGACTATTACAACAATAAAATCACTTGTCTTGATGAAGAAGGGAAGCAATCTCAAGTTCAAGGCATTCCAAGAGTTATAGTTGTTAGAGAAATTTCAGCCATGCAGCGGAAAAAGAATTTTAGAAAGGGATGTAATATTTTTGTAGCCCATATGGAAGAGAAACCCCAAGATAAAATGCCAAGTATTGAAGACCATCCAGTCTTGAAGGATTTTGAATATGTTTTGGGGGAGATTATAGGATTTTCACCAAAGAGAGACATTTATTTATCTATTAATTTGGTGTCAGGAGCTACCCCAGTGTTCAAGACACCTTATAGAATGGGAACACTAGAGTTGAAGGAGTTGTAGATTCAACTTGAAGAGTTGTTAAAGACGGGGTATATACACCCAAGTGTGTCACCTCAGGGTGCCCTAGTGTTGTTTGTAAATAAGAAATATGTAACCTTAAGGTTGTGTATTGATTTCATAAAGTTGAATAAGATCACCATAAAAAACAAATATCCCTTACCAAGTATTGATGATTTATTTGATCAATTGAAAAGTGAAAGAATATTTTCCAAGATTGACTTGAGATCAAATTATCATCAAGTGAGGATAAAGGAAGAATATATCAACAAGACAACATTTGGAATAATATATAGACATTATGGATTCATGGTAGTGTCATTTGGGCTATCAAATGCCTAGTTGTTTTTATGTTCCTAATGTTGGCACAGGGGCAAACGCAGGGTTCAACGCTTCAACAACACACCAACAAAACCCTAACTACCGGCCCTTTCGGCAACACCTACGAAGCAGATGAAGTATCACCCAAGGTAGAGGAAGGGGGGGTTGCACGACTCAGGTGTCTACAACCAAGTGAGACACAGATCTGTGATTACAATACTTAACAGAGCACTTAGAAAACACTAAGAATTAGTTCTTGAATCTCATTCACATCGCAGATAAAACCCTTATTATAGATCATCATAGTAACCATAAAGATCAGGTAATTTCATTCACTTAACACATATCATTAGCTCATATATAGCATTCATTCATCTTTAATCACTAAGAAACAACATCAGTTCCATTCATTATACATTATAACAACAGCACTAAGAAGATAAACACATAAACAACATCGCACAAATCACATCAAGACACAATATATATGTGGTTCACCCTAGTGTGGGGCTACGTCCACCAACCTCTTCTTATTATTTATTAGTCTTCAATCTTCTTACATCCATCTTCTACTGTGCACAGAGCCATAGATCCAAACTCCACAGAGGACAGGAGATCTATGTGCAGCACGCCAGATCCTCCTTCCCAAAATCAGGTCAAGGCACAGAGCCAAGTCCTTAATAGCACGGAGCCTTACTTTACACAATCTATCTACACAAAGAAACTTTCAATCTCTTGTACTAAGCCAACATATTATGAACATATCCAATCAATACTTATCAATATGATTCGTACATCACTTTCACTAAGCTTCTACTTAGCACATAGCTACTCACAACGCTTTGCACATAGCCAAAACAGTAACTTATACTTTTACAGAAAGGCCTAAACATGGGTAAACCCATGGGCCAACATCCCATAACCCATTACATAAACCCTAAAACCCTTTGATGGATCCACAAGCCCACAAGATGAGTGAGATCTCGCGATCTCAGCTATGCCTGGGCGCTCCATCTTCGACCAGCATGTATAAGTCCAAAAAGCGGTCAAACATGACCAATGTTTCCTAAAAACTTGGTCAAGGGACAACAGGTCCCCAACACTCACCTGTGACTTGTCCCGAGTCACTCAGATCTGGGCAACGCACCTTCAAAGGCCTCGATATTAGCTTGACCTTCCTCGACTTGTTTCTTCACCAAAGCCTCCTGCTTAGCGAACTCCTGAATCACTTTCTCTGTAACATTCCCTTCCAATTGTTGTTCCACTATCGCAACCACCTGGTCCAGCTGCGAGCCTTGTCCTTCAATCTCTTCAAAAATCGTGTAGGCTTCGTCCTCCACTGACTGTAGTCTCTGTGTAACTTCTATGACTCTGCTCTGGATGGAAATAATCTTCTACTGGACTACGCATTGTTCCTATGATATTTTCATCCTCTCTACTGCAGTAAGCAGCTTCATATGTGCTTGCACGGTGGATGCTTGCTTTTGTGCCTCATGGAGTTGTGTTTCCAGTTTCCTCAGCTCTGGATCTTCTGCAAGGCTCGCATAGGTCTGTGCACTTCGATCACTCAGTTTCTTACACTCTAAGGAAAGTTCCCATATTCTTTCTACTTCGTTCCTGGTAGCTTCCTCCCTTTGGTCACGCACTTCTTGCAGAGTGATCGTCACTGCTTGGATCTCTAACTCCATTATCTGTGCTTGAAGCTATTGAATGGCTTCTGCTAGATTCCCTACTTTCATCTTGGTTGACTCTGATTCCCCCTATGCCAAGCTCGTCACAGAACGAATTCCTTTAGTCGCTGCTTCTTTGACCCTAGTCTCCTTTGCGAGCAGCTGGTCTTTTTCTTCCTGTATCTTCGCATATTTATGCTTGAACTTCACCCGAATTTCATCTTTATCCTTCTGTGCAACTCGAAGTTTCTCTAAGACCTCCTCATTTTCTTGCTTCAAGGCCTATGTAGCTTGTTCCTTTTCTTCTTGGACTCATTGATGTTGAGCCTCTGTTGCATCTGCTAATCTTCGTAACCGGACGAGATTGTCCCCCAATTCTACATTTTTTTACGAATAAATCACAATAGGTACAGCATGGCTCGACTGGATGGCTTGTTGTATGTCTTTCAACTCCTTTTATATTCTTTCATACATTGTCTCCTGCTTCACTCCATGTCTCTGCAAGATATCCTCTGAAGCATCCTCCACGGCTGCGATGATGAGATAAACATCATCCACTGTGAACACATTCTTCGACTAGAGTTTATTGGCATGGGTCTTCTTTCTTGATGAGGGTTTCTGTAGAGAAACCTTCCTCTTCTTTTATGTTTCGACCTCGGTAGGGGGATCCTTAGGTGGTGTAACTTCACCTTTTCCTTTCTTATCTCCTTCCTCCCCTTCTTCTTTTGGATTCACTTCATCTCCTCCTCCTCCTACGGGTGAGTCAAGCCTACTTTCCTCTGAGGCATTGTCCTCATCATTAGTTTCTATGTTCTCCACTTCCTCCTTTTTCTTCTTTTTCTTCACGCTAGTCTATCCATCATGCTCGACCTGGGTGACCAAGAGACTTCCAATGATGTCGAGTTCAGATATTTCTTCATCTTCCACTAGTAATAGGAACTCTATTGGCCATTATTTGGTGATCTCCTCCATATCTTTGTCAGTCAGCTTATAATAGGACTGTAATTCCTCTTTACTTTCATCCCTGTGCGCAGTGATGTAGATAAAGTGTCGATATGCGTGGAACTTCGCTAGCGGCTGTACTGGTGCAATGTATAGGGTGTCATTTGTGGAAATGCTTCAATGGTGTTCTTCAGCTGCTGGTAATAAGCATGGAACATAGTGTTTGACTACCACTGCTTCGACATGTCGTTTGTATACCACAAGGTGGATAACCTTGCGGCCAGCGGATCTTATGGCTCAACTTCTGGAAATGTTGCTCCTTATGGCATCTTCCAAGTGACAAATGCGATTAAAACCAATAACCAACTGAAATGGAACTCATAGCAATGATCATGCGCTTCGCGGAAATCCTTCTTGAGCTCGTTGATGAGGTAGCTCACCCAGTTCATTTGCATTCCTTCTACGCACTTCCCTACAAGGTCTACGAAGAATCCAGTGACCTGCATCGGACAGTTATTTCTGATGATCTTTCCAGCTATAAACTGACAATCTAGGCACACAGCTCCATCCTAGATGGAAGCTACCTTGTAGCCTTACTTTCCCTTTTCTACATCTCCATAATTCTCCTTTATGTGTTGTGACAGGGAGCAATCTAAAGTCTTCCCTTGGTAGAAATGTTGAGGGTCCGGTCCCTGCATGCTCAATCCTCTGATGAGGTGGATCAGTGTTGAATCCATAGTGGCGTGCCTGTCAAGCCATAGATAGCCTCCGTGATATCATGAAAAGGGGATTTTAACGCAAGAGTTAACCTCCTAGTGTCAGCCAAAGTGAGGGATCTTCATCACGTTCAGGATCGTTTATTGTGCGAGCTCCTTTATCCAAGGCTGGGAGACTATCTGAGGTTTATTCTCAGCTGTCTTCATCAAATATTGATGCAACGCAAGCATCATGTAGTTCTTCCTGTCTCCAAGGTTAAAGTCGTTGTTCTTCAAAGCTGGGATGTGTCCTAACTAGGGTCCAACTACATGTATCCCTTTCGGGATGTACGTAGTGATAAATGTATATTTAAAGTTGCATGGGATACTGTCACGACTAACTGTGATATCCAAAGGCGGTATGTACTCCAGAAAGACTGACAGAATCTACTTCGCATTAGCCAAATCATCGCGGTGATTGCTTTGCTTCTCGATCACGGTCCGACTAGAAAAACATCTAGTCGAGGAGGATTCTTACAATCCTCCAGTCGACAATGCATGTATTCCTACATACATAACTCTCTCAGCCATGAGCTCCACAAGAATCTCCTCCACAGATTTCTCTAACGCGTTATGTTCGCCCGACATTCACACGTGTAACCAACTATATAGGGTAGGCGAACAGACAAGTGAGGTAATCACACGAATGGTGAGGTATAGAAATCACAGCACGGTATGCAATCGATTCTCTGTTAGCTTGGATAATCATGGGTGGCAAAAATTGTTCCTGGCATAGCGTCCAATGGGTTAAATAAGCAAGTGTCCTAACGGATTCCTCCAACGGGTAGGAATGCCTCAATAAATACAAATCTGTCTATTATGGCACAGTCCCAACGGTCCAACGACGGTTTTTTTGTCAATAAATGTGTTTCTAATCGTTCTGGAGAATTATTCTAACAGTCGAGGCACCTCCAATGATCATATAGCTTTGTCATGGCAAAGTCCCATTCTGTGTGGTTCTGTTATTCTAGCAAGGTTCAAGTTCTGCAGATTTGTCTCCTGTGAAGTTTTCTCTGGATATTTTTGTAGTTTTTGTAACTTGGCTTTCTTCTTACTAAGATTTCTTGCCTTATTTCTTGTAATCTGAGTTTTTGTATTCCTCTTTCCATTATTATTCTTATCTTCTCTTAGCATGATGACTTCACGTTGTTGATGTTCTTTCAAAGGGTTCAGAGTTAATACCTCTTTGCTTACTAGGTCCTGGGTGGACATACTTTCTTCTTGCATGGATAGGTCCTTTAAACCTTCTTGCGCTCTTTCAACTTCGACAGCTACTTCTCTTTCATTATGTTGCTTCGACTCAACTTCTCGCTCTTCTAATAGTCGATCTATTCTTCTAGCTATGAGATCCCTTAGTTATTGATTTTTCTTTTCTGTGGCTTCCTCCTTTGCTTTCCTTTTGATCTGGTCCTTCTTCATCCAAATCTTTCCTAACAAAAGTGGGAAACGGGTGTTGTTCTCAACAAACTTAATGAATTCAAATCTTCTTTAGTCAATGTTTCATGAGCAATCATAGGTATATTAGTAACTCTTCCACATAGGGTTATCATATTTCCTTTAAACAGGACGATCCTTCCCAATGAAGGTATCATAGCAGGCTTTCCCAAGATTTCCCAAGTGCTTTCTGGCATAATATTCACATGTGTTTCTTCATCCAATACACAGTCTATGTCGAAGTCTTCTATTCTTCTGATTATGTGTTGTTTTTCTTTCAGGATAATTGACAAACTGACATCCTTGTGGTCATTCACCACTTCTTTTAACTATACTAACATAGTATGAGATTTCTTTGATTCTTTCTCTTTCTGGTTCTCTAACATATCCTTAGTTTCTTGACCTTCTTTATAGTTTTATTGTCTCATGTTCATCTTTTAAACTTTAGCGATCATTCTTGGACAATCCTCAACCTTATGACCAATAGATTTACAACAAAGACAAATAGGACCTATACTAGGGCATTCCTTAGCAAGATGTCCCGATATTTTGCAATTATAACACAGTGTCAATCCTCTATTTCTTTTAAGCAATCCCCAACCTCTCTTGTACTACACACTAGGATCACAGTGTTGAACCTGTAATCTGCAAAAATTCTTTCTAGATTCCTGCATCCACTTATTAGTCCAAAAATTCTTTCTATGCACAGTAATAACATATATTTCTCTATTTATATCAAATTTATTCAGATTGACTCTTTCTTCTAACGGTGGCCTATTTTTTACGCTAGGAAAAAATCTATCAAACATACCTAGATTCATACTTTTTGAAGAAAAAATTTCCACTTATCTTACCTTTACCAAAGCACAAAGCTTTAAGATCTTACCTCTTTCTTTCAGATCCAGTTTCTTTCTTAGCACAGAGCTTCGCAAGTCAAGTAGAATACTGTGCACTACAGCAACAAATCTACACACAGAGCTTTTTGTTTTCTTCAGTTCCCAGCAATCACAATTTCAGGTCCGGGCAACGGAACCATTTGTTGGCACAAGGGCAGACCCAAGGTTCAACTCTTCAACAGAGCACCAAGAAAACCCTAACTACCGACCCTTTCGGCAACACCTGCGAAGCAGATGAAGTCTCACCCGAGGTAGAGGCAAAGGGGTTGCAGGACTCAGGTGTCTACAACCAAGATGGGACATAGATCTATGATTACAATACTTAACAGAGAAATTAGACAACACTAAGCATTAGTTCTTGAATCTCATTCACATCGCAAATAAAAACCTTATTACAGACCAGCCCAGTAACCATAAAGATCAAGTACTTTCGTTCACTTATCAGATAGAATTAGATCAGATCTATCATTCATTCATCTTGAAGCACTAAGAAACAACATCATATCCATTCATTATACATTATAACAACAGCACTAAGAAGATAAAAAAAATGAACAACATCGCACAAATCACATCAATACACAGGATATACGTGGTTCACCCCAGTGTGGGGATACGTCCACCAACCTCTTCTTCTTATTTATTAGTCTTCAATATTCTTACATTCATGTTCTCTTGTGCACAAATCCACATAGCCAAACTCCGTAGAGGATAGGATATCTGCGCGCAGTGTGCCAGATCCTCCTTCCCAAAATCAAGTCAAGGCATAGAGCCAACTCCTTACTAGCACAGAGCCTTACTTTACACAGTCTATCTGCACAAAGAAAATTTCAACCTCTTGCACTAAGCCAACATATTATGCACATAGCCTATCAATCCTTATTGATCTGCTTCTTACATCGCTTGCACTAAGCTTCTACTTAGCACATAGCTACTCACAATGCTTTGCACATAGCCAAAACAGTAACTTGTACTTTCTACATTACATTCCTTCCTATATACACTTTTAAAAAAAGGCCTAAACATGGGTAAACCCATGGGCCAACATCCCATAACCCGTTACATAAACCCTAAAACCCTTTGATGGGTCCAAAATCCCACAAGATGAGTGAGATCCCACAATCTCAGTTCCGCCTGCGCACTCCATCTTCGACCAACCTAACGAAGTCCCAAAAGTGGTCAAACACAACTAATGTTTCATCAAAACTTGGTCAAGGGCCAACACCTAATAAATGGAGTGTTCAAGGAATACCTGGAAAAGTTTTTTATTGTGTCCCTAGATGTACTCATTTACTCAAAGATAGAAGAACATGAGAAACAATTGAGAATGGTGCTAAAAGTTTTAAGAGAGGATAAATTGTATGCCAAGATAATTAAGTGCATCTTCTATCAAAAGAAGATCCATTACTTGATTCATATAATTTCAGCAGATGGGATAGCAGTTGATCCCAAGAATATAGAGGCCATTAGAGGATGGTAAACTCTGAGAAATGTGGCAGAGGTCAGATCATTCATGGGTATTATTGGTTATTACCAAATATTCATAAAAGGATTTTCAAAGATTGCAACCCCAATTACCTATTTGCAAAAGAAGGGAGTGAAAATTGAATGGACTCCCAAATGTGAAGAAGGATTTCAACAATTGAAAGACATTTTAACAAGTGCACCAATATTAAATATTTCATATCTAGATGAATACTTTGTTGTTTGCATGGATGTGTTCAAGGAAGGGATTGGTGGAGTCCTCACACAAAAGGATCATGTGGTATGCTATGAGTCTCAAAAATTAAAAGAGAATGAGAGAAATTATGCTACACGTGACTTGGAATTAGAATTCATTATTCATGCACTAAAAATGTGGAAACATTACCTCATGGGGAGGAAATTTGAGTTAAGAATAGACCACTTGAAACATGTTTTTTGGATATCCCACATTATATTCCAAACAAACCATATGGTTGGAATTCCTTAGTGAATATGAATTTGAAATTAAACACATCAATGGAAAAGAGAATCAAGTGGTTGATGCACTCAGTAGGAGAGTGCATGAGATACATATTGCATCCATTGGAATCTATATGAATAATTTAAAATATAAAATTGTCAAAGCAGCAAACTCAAATCAGCACTATCTGAAAATAAAAGAAACATTACAACAAGGAAATTTACAACAAAAATTTAAATAGTATGAGCCATAGGAAGATGGAATTCTCATGTACAAATGCAAGGTATATGTGCCAAATTATAGTGAGATAAAAAAATATAGTGATGAGGGGAAATTCACAATGTGCCATATGTTGGGCACCCAATATATAAGAAGTCAATTGCAGTTGTGAGGAGTCAATACTTTTGGTCTGGAATGAAGAAAGAAGTGGATAATTACATAGCCAGATGTCTAGAGTGCTAGAAGGTGAAGAACCATCATAGACATCCAGCATGGTTATTACAACCATTGTTCATTCCATAATGGAAGTGGGAAGTAGTTACAGCGTATTTTATTACTAAGCTTCCTGAAACAGTGAAGCGCCATAATTTTGTCATGGTAGTGGTGGACAAATTGACTAAGGATACACATTTTATTCTAGTAAAGACTACACACAAGGAAGAAAATATTGCAAAAATATACATGAAGGAATTTTTCAAGCTACATGGGGGGCCTAAAGAAATAGTTTTTGACAGATATCCCAAGTTTACATCAAATTTCTAGAAAGTTTTGCTCAAAGGATTTGGGAAAAATTTAAATCTCAATACGACATATAACCCAGATTCAGATGGGAAAATAGAGAGGACTAATAGAATAATTGAGGAAATGCTCAGAATGTATGTGATGGACTAGCCATTAAAGTGGGAAGATTATATCCACTTAGTGGAATTCACATACAATAATTGGTATCAAACCTCATTAAAAATGAGCCTATTTGAAGCATTGTATGAAAGGAAGTGTAACACACCATTGATTTTGGATAACCTAGCAAACAGAATAGTTATTGGGCCAGATTTATTGAATGAAATGGAAGAGTATATGAAAAACATCTGGTGGAATTCAAAGGCTGCCCAGGATGGGTAGAAAATTTATGCAGACTATAAAATAGTTTTCATATATTTTAAAGTGGGCGAACATGTATTTTTAAAAGTGAAATGGAAGAGAAGTTTGTGAAGATTTGGAAGCTACCCAAAGTTGGCAGCAAGATATTGTGGACCTTTTGAAATATTAGAGAAAATAGGGTCAATTGCATATATGTTATCATTCTCTAATCCATGAGAGTGAATAATTTATTTCATGTGTCATTATTAAAGAAATATGTGTCTGACCCTAACCACATAATTGATTGGACTGTGATCTAGGTGGAACACGAAGGGGATTTATGGGTGGAACCAGTACGAATCCTAGAATGGAAATTCAAAGTTCTCAATAACAAAACAATTGACCTGGTAAAGGTACAATGGACCTGCTATGGTCCTGAAGATGAAACATTGGAGTATGAAGAAACTATGTGGGAGGAATACCCATAATTTTTTGTCAATTTTGAAGGAAATAGAAGCTAAAAATGAAAGACTTCATTTTGGGGCAGCTAGAGTTCTGAAACCACATCTCATAATTCTTGGTCACCTGCACTAATATCCCTGATAAAAGAATGGTGCAACCCGATGGAATGAGAGCAGTGAAGGGGGTGCATTGCTTGGGTCAACAGGTTGATAAGAATGAGAGAATATGGTTGAAACTATTGTTGGAGTATAAAAATTGCAGAATTCTTATTTTTCTAAGTCTTATGATGTAAATTTGTATATGTATTTCAGCATGGTGTTGTGCACCGATGAGGGTGCATAATTGTATTGGATGGGGAATTGAATATCCTTGTTATAATCCTCGGTTTAATTAATGCATATGTAGTTATGAAATGCGGCCAAAACCAAGCGATGTATATCAGAATTGTATTTATGAATTTGAATAAATAAAATGTGATTTTAGTTGTTGGGGGACATAGACATAGATGGGGGATCATTAATCCATAAGAAAGGGGAGGGTCTAAGGTATTGTCTAGGAGTGTCTAAGAGGGGTCCAAGGGGGGAATTATTCATGGATATTAATCCTAACTCACATTCTTGAATTTAATTATGATTATGTATTAAATTGTATTTTCTATTGAGTGTGGAAGAACCCAATCATTGAATTCATGTAAGAGGATGGGTGTGAGAAGTCACGTCCCATAGTTATTAGGATCATGGGACTAATTACAATTATTTTGGGGAAGAGTGTAAGTCAAGCAATTAATCCAAAGAGAGGAAATTTCATATGGGAAGTTACAGTAGTTTTTAGAGGGTCATGTTGTGCATGAACAACAAGCAGAGAACATGAAAGAAGAGCTTTGGAGCTAGAGAAACCATGGAGGGTGAATTATGGAGTAGAAGACTGAATATCTAGGATGTCAGGTATGAAGAGTGAACTCATGTGTGATTTTCATTGTAATAGCAAATGATTTTTTCTATTTCCTGGTATTATTTCTAGCAATGAGATCCCTTGAGTTTCCCAGTAGTGAGATTCTCACTTACCTATGTCATAGAAATCTTGATAAATGAATGGGATTCCTAATGGACTGATATTAGTGAATGGGTACATTCCTTGGCTTGGGTAGGTCAAGAGGAAGAGAGCTAGTGAAAAATCGAGACAGTTGTAGGAGAATGCCAGTGGGTAGTGGGATTTTATGTGTTGTGAGTGGACAGTGAAAGACCACTCTCTTTTGTGGGTTTCTAGCCATGGCTTGAGGTTCACTTTTTATTGATATTTGAAATAGTAAGTATATGATTGGGTGCAACTTCCATCCCAAGCAGGTGGTTGCACAATTGATTTAAAGATAAGTGTTTTATCTTGTTTCTATGTTGCATTATGCTTTTAGTTGTTATGCATTCACTCCGTAATTGAGTACGATTTATATGTTGTTGTGTTGATTTGTTTAATATACATTTATGTCAATTTTGGGTTGTTGTAGATGCATTTAACTAATGGTATCAGACAATAGTTAAATCTGTGTGAAATTTGTAGCTGGTAAGCTAAAGGAAATTAGTTAGCGGTGTTAGATAAACAAGATTGGGGAGTAATAAAATAAAACAAATGTGGAAATAAAACACAAAATATACACAATACAATAGAGACACAGATATGCGTGGTTCACCTAGTGTGGGCTATTGGAAAACTGAGAGGGGGGGTGAATCAGTTGTCACCGAGCTTAAACAATTATGCTTCTTTTAAAATATTTATAAGGCACTCAATGATGATCACAATAATGCAGGGAAATAAACAATGGCACATTCAGCATCAGTCACATATATGAGAAACACAGAGACAGATATTTCCCAAGGAAACTCATACAGGGTAAAAACCTCTTCTTCTTTATATGATAAGTATTATTTACATTCTTTACATTTATCATACATATGAGCACCAACTCATTGTGAGGCTACAACCTACAAGCTGCAACTTGCTGAGAGCACCAACTCTCTGTTTTTCTCTAGCGCCCACTAGAAGGAAGTACCAACTCCCTGGTTTCTCTAGCACCAACTAGAAGGAAGCTACAACTCCCTGTGTTCAAGCACCCATTTGAACCTCTGAGGACAACAGTCCTCCCTAGCACCTCCCTACCACCCTGGATTATGAATATGAAAATACTGAAACCTATTGCAATGATATAGTGTTCAATAACAGCTTATCAATATCATCATTGTTCTACTGCATTTCGTTGCTCTGTCTGCCTCACTGCCTTCTATGCTTTGTGCGCCATGTCCATTCACTAGAAAGTTCATCTTTTGTTCAATTCAGTTGTTGCACTTCCCTCCTCCTTCACGCATGAATCACCTTCAACAACAACAACCATAGAAACTCCAACAGCAACCGCATCTCTTCTCTGTACTGTGTATTTATAGCATTTGTGCACCTTGTGCATGCAATGTGCACAATACCTCTGCATACTCACACCACAATGATATCCTCCACAACTCGAGTGCTCTGTCTGATCATCATCGTGACTCTTTAGCTTCTCTGGTCATTTTTCCACTCATTCAGCATCACTGTATGTTATACTGAGATTCCTCAGCCTCTCTGGCAGTTGAGACTCTTCGTCTTCTCTGTCAATCACCCCAAAGTGTCTTCGAGTCCTCTGGCAGAAACCATCAGTGGTTTCTCGCAGTTACACTGTGACATGAAACAGTAGCCCTCCGATATCCTTCAGTTTCATCTACACCATTGGATTATCTCTAAAGGATATTGTCGTGATTTATGCGTTTCGCACTTTCTCAATTCAGATATTCTGCGATGAGGCATCTTGACTCTTTATGTCGTGAGTTCTGAAACTCCGAAACAGAGATTTTTTGTGCTAGCTCCTTCCTTTATATGACTAGGGCTATGACCAAGCACTTGTTCATAACGTGCTTTTCACGATTTCTCATTTCGCCTTTTCATTAATTTCGTTGTGAATTTTCTCGACTTTCCAAGTCGCAATCCCCGAAACGCCAAAAAGGAGCTTGTCTGCACGTACTCTTCTCTTCATCTCTTCGATGGTGTGACCACTGGCTAAGACCACGCGCTTATGCATAAAGCACTTTCGCGATTTCATATTTTGTGAATCTGGAGATGAGGCATCTCGACTCTCCAATTCGCGATCCCCGAAACCCCGAAATGGAGCTTATCTGAACTGACTCCTTCCCTTCTCGTGACCACCGGCGGTGACCACAGGCTGTGCCAAAAAGGTGCTTCATATTTCATGAGTTTATAAACTTCATAGAGTCTGATCGACGATTGAAATCTCCATATATCCGACGGTCCAGATCTTATCGCGATCTCGCATCTCGTTGTTCCTTAGATGGAGGTTCTCATCACTTCAAGTCGCGATAGGCGAAACTCCGAGATGGAGCTCAGATCGACGGTCCACGTTCTTGGTGAATTGACGGTCCAGATCTTATCATGAATTCGCATCTCGAATTTCCTTAGATGGAGGTTCTTGTCACTCCAAGTCGCAATAGGTGAATCTCTGAGATGGAGCTTAGATCAACGGTCCAGATCTTATCATGAGTTCGCATCTCGCGATTCCTTTGATGGAGGTTCTCGTCACTCCAAGTCGCGATACATGAAACTCCGAGATGGAGCTTTGACATGCTCTGATCTTTTGCCACGCATCCCTCTTGGATCAACGGTCAAGATTTTATTGGGACTTCGCAACTCCACGAGCCTTCGTTGTTCCTGATCAACGGTCCACGACTGTCCCCGATGGACGGCTAGGATTCCTTCACAGTTTTGGGGAGTTGGATGACTTTTGGACTTATCCTCTTTGCAGCTTCACCATATCTAACGGCTATTGAGCCTTCGTAGATACCCTAGATCCTACGGCCCAGATCTTCTCGCGATTTCGCCACTTCACGATTTCGTTGCTTCGCGATTTCGTCCACCTTCATGATTTCGTCGCTTCGCGATTTCGTCGCTTCGCGATTTCGTCCACCTTGTGATTTTGTCACTTCACGATTTCACCACTTCGGTGGTGAAGTGTTTCGAAACTTCAACTCCCGGTATCCGAAATTCTAAAATGGATTTTTACTCTTCCATTATCACTACGTTGTTGATCATGTTGATCTTTTCCATCGTTGTTCTTGCCATCAATGAGTGGCTTACTCCCAACTGTAAACCTTCCAACAATATCCCCCTTTGGCATTGATGGCAACCCTGAATGGCTGCACTAATCTGTTTGGACCTCCAACTGTAGCATCTGATCCGGTCAACTCCTTTTCTCCCCCTTTGACATCAATGTCAAAAAAAAAACATTCTCCCCCTGAGTTGTTGCATTAATTTTAGGAGGTATCAGATATGCAACCAATACAGGACTCCCCCTAACAGGATGGACTCTCTTACATGTGAGACGAGATAACACCCAGCTTCTGTCTGAGATATTCAAATGGTGTCTTGGGTAGAGTTTTAGTAAAAATGTCTGCAATTTGTTCTGTGGTTGGAATGTAATGGACCTGAACAATCTGATTGGAGACCTGATCTCTCAGAAAATGATATTTTATGGGAATATGCTTGGTCTTGGAGTGGAATACAGGATTTTTAGACACACTGATGGCACTAGTGTTATCACAATGAATTGGGATCGGTGCAGTGTATTTTACCTCCAAGTCTGCAAGTGTCTGAATCATCCATAATACCTGAGTGTAACAGGTAGTAGTAGCAATGTACTCTGCCTCTGTGGTTGATAAAGAAATGGAACCTTGCTTTTTACTAAGACAGACTACTAAGGAGTCACCCAGGAAGAATGCTCCTCCACTGGTTCTTTTTCTCTCATCAACACAGTTTGCCCAATCTGCATCTGAATAAGCGGTCAGCTGAAGATTTTGATTTCTAGGATACCACGGACCATAAGTCATTGTTTCTTTCAAATACCTGAATATCCTTTTGACAGCTTGCAAATGACTTTGTTTAGGTGCAGCCTGATATCTTCCTGCCATTCCTACAGCATGCATTATGTCTAGGCGAGATGATTTGATGTACAGCAAGCTGCCTATCATTGATCGATATGAGATTTGATCAACATCAGGTGAATCATCATCCTTGCTTAATTTACATCCAGTTACCATAGGTGTACCCATAGATTTAGAATCTTCCATTTGAAACCTTTTTAGCATTTCTCTTAGATATTTTTCTTGAGAAATGAACATCCCTTCGAGCCTCTGAGTAATTTTCAAACCAAGAAAAAATGACAGTTCTCCTATCATAGACATTTCAAATTCAGACTCCATGGCAGAAGCAAACCATTGTACCAATGAATCCTTATTACATCCAAAGATGATGTCATCTACATAGACCAGTATGATGAGCAAATTATTATCCTCTGTTTTAATATACAGATTGATGTCAGTTGTTCCTCTCTTGAACCCTTTGTCTTTGAGATACGTATCCAGTCTAAGATACCAGGCTCGAGGGGCTTGTTTTAAACCATATAAATCTTTCTTCAACTTGCATACTAAGTCAGGGTTATCAGACAGTTTGAAACCCTCTGTTTGTTCCATATAGACTTCTTCACTTAAATCTCCATTTAGAAAGGCTGACTTGACATCCATTTGGTAGACTTTAAACCTTTTATGACAAGCATAGG
>JZKD02S2384138.1:1009560-1028029 GCA_000966675.3 Picea glauca
GAGGGGCCTTATTGGTTGAATTTCCTTCATGGCTTGACATGTTTAAGCTCTAGGATCTACCCTTAGATAAAAGGGGCCAGCTCTGATACCAATTGTTGGACAACAGAGAGGGGGGGTGAATCAGTTGTCACCGAGCTTAAACAATTATGCTTCTTTTAAAATATTTATAAGGCACTCAATGATGATCACAATAATGCAGGGAAATAAACAATGGCACATTCAACATCAATCACATATATGAGAAACACAGAGACATATATTTCCCAAGGAAACTCATACAGGGTAAAAACCTCTTCTTCTTTATATGATAAGTATTATTTACATACTTTACATTATCATACATATGAGCACCAACTCATTGTGAGGCTACAACCTCTGTTTTGAAAGCTGCAACTTGTTGAGAGCACCAACTCTCTGTTTTTCTCTAGCACCCACTAGAAGGAAGCACCAACTCCCTGGTTTCTCTAGCACCAACTAGAAGGAAGCTAAAACTCCTTGTGTTCAAGCACCCACTTGAACCTCTGAGTACAAAAGTCCTCCCTAGCACCTCCCTACCACCCTGGATTATGAATATGAAAATACTGAAACCTATTGCAATGATATAGTGTTTAATAACAACTTAGTAGTATCATCATTGTTCTACTGCATTTCATTGCTCTATCTGCCTCACTGCCTTCTATGCTCTGTGCGCCATGTCCATTCACTAGACATTTCATCTTCTGTTCAATTCAGTTGCTGCACTTCCCTCCTCCTTCACGCATGAATCACCTTCAACAACAGCAACCACAAAAACTCCAACAACAACCGCATCTCTTCTTTGTACTATGTATTTATAGAATTTGTGCACCTTATGCATGCAATGTGTGCAATACCTCTGCATATTCACACCACGCTGATATCCTCCACAACTCGAGTGCTCTGTCTGATCATCATCGTGACTCTTCAGCTTCTCTGGTCATTTTTCCACTCGTTCATCATCATTGTATGTTATGTTGAGATTTCTCAGCCTCTCTGGCAGTTGAGACTCTTTGTCTTCTCTGTCAGTCACCCCGAAGTGTCTTCGAGTCCTCTGGAAGAAACCATCAGTGGTTTATGGCAGTTACACTGTGACATGCAACAGTAGCCCTCTGATCTTCTTCAGTTTCATATGCACCGTTGGATTAGCTCTGAAGGATATTGTTGTGATTTATGCGTTTCGCACTTTATCAATTCAGAGATTCTGCAATGAGGCATCTTGACTCTTTATTTCGTGAGTTTTGAAACACCGAAACGGAGATTTTATGCGCTAGCTCCTTCCTTTATATGAGCAGGGCTATGACCAAGCCCTTGTTCATAACGTGATTTTCACAATTTCACATTTCGCCTTTTCATTAATTATGTTGTGAAGTTTCTCGACTTTCCAAGTCGCGATCCCCGAAATGCCGAAAAGCAGCTTGTCTGCACGTACTCTTCTCTTCAACTCTTCGATGGTGTGACCACTGGCTGAGACCACGCGCTTATGCATAAAGCACTTTCGCGATTTCGCATTTCATGAATCTGGAGATGAGGCATCTCGACTCTCCAAGTCATGATCCCCGAAACCCTGAAATGGAGCTTATCTGAACTGACTCCTTCCCTTCTCGTGACCACTGGCGGTGACCACAGGCTGTGCCAAAAAGGTGCTTCATATTTCACGAGTTTATAAACTTCATCGAGTCTAATCGACGGTTGAAATATCCATAGATCCGACGGTCCAGATCTTATCACGATCTCGCATCTCGTTGTTCCTTAGATGGAGGTTCTCGTCACTTCAAGTCACGATAGGCGAAACTCTGAGATGGAGCTCAGATTGACGGTCCACGTTCTTGGTGAATTGACGTTCCATATCTTCTCGTGAATTCGCATCTCACGGTTCCTTAGATGGAGGTTCTTGTCACTCCAAGTCGCGATAGGTGAAGCTCCAAGATGGAGCTTAGATCAACGGTCCAGAACCCTTGGTGATCTGACGGTCCAGATCTTATCGTGAGTTCACATTTCGCGATTCCTGTGATGGAGGTTCTTGTCACTCCAATTCGTGATACGTGAAACCCCGAGATGGAGCTTTGACATGCTCTGATCTTCTGCCACGCATCCCTCTTGGATCAACGGTCAAGATTTTATCGGGACTTCGCAACTCCATGATCCTTCGTTGTGCCTAATCAACGGTCCACAACTGTCCCCGATGGACGGCCAAGATTCCTTCAGAGTTTTGGGGAGTTGGATGACTCTTGGACTTATCTGCTTTGCAGCTTCACCATATCTAACTGTTATTGAGCCTTTGTAGATACCCCAGATCCTACGGCCCAGATCTTCTTGTGATTTCGCCACTTCACGATTTCGCTGCTTCGCGATTTCGTCCACCATCGTGATTTCACCGCTTCGCGATTTCGTCCACCTTGCGATTTCGTCACTTTGTGATTTCTCCACTTCGGTGGTGAGGTGTTTCGACACTTCAACTCCCGGTATCCAAAATTCTAAAATGGAGTTTTACTCTTCCATTATCACTGCACTATTGATCATGTTGATCTTTGCCATCATTGTTCTTGCCATCAATGACAAGCTTACTCCCAACTGTAAACCTTCCAACAATACGTCCACCAGAGAAATTGTCAGTTCCTTTCTTTTTATTATCTAGCAAATGAAGGGATACAACCTATAGCACACCCGTTGTAACTTCATCTTCTTTATCTCACAGTCTCCTCTCTCATAATACAATATTCGTCATGATGCATAGCCGCAATACATTTCCCTCATAAAAGAGGGTTTCCTTCTAGGGAAAAAAAACCTGACATAACTTCTACTGTCAAATATGTGACCTTATAATGAACAGTCCAGATTCACTATCAAATTACAATATACATTTAAAAGGAAATTTTTCCTTCTGAGGATTCTCCCTTGAACCCCCGACGGCAGCCCGCTTGTCCCTAGACCCCCCTAGTCAGGGGGATGATCCCCCTAAAACCTGTAGGGGGGGGGGAAGCCCCCTTACATGGAGGGGTGTACAGTATTCTTAGGTGTACATTCTTCCGAGTTGTACAGTATTCATGGGGTATAAACACAACTGAAAACAAAGACCTATGAAACATGAAGATAATCAGGCTCCACAACCAACAATCTCCCACTTGGAGACTGATCACAACAAATCCACTATTGTTGTACCTGTTGGACTATAGTCCACCTTGGACCTGGAAAATTTCTCATCTCCACCTACATGCTTGAAGACCAATTGAAACTGAGCAAGAACTTAGTTTCTCCCTGGTTACTCCTTTTGTTAACATGTCTACAGGATTCTAGCTAATGTGTATCTTTTCCAACTTCAAATGTCCATCTTCCAATATGGATCCTATGAAATGGCACCTAAGTTGTATATGCTTAGTATTTGAATGGAAGTTTGATTCCTTTGCAAGATAAATGGCACTCTCATTGTCATAGTACAACCTGATATTCTCTTGGTTCTTTTCCAATTCCTCCATAAACCTTTGTAACCAAATCATCTCTTTACTAGCCTCTGTAGCAGAAACATACTCTGCCTCTATTGTTGAAAGTGCAACAACCATTTGCAGTTTCGAAATCCAACTTACTGGTGTTCCACCTATAGTAAAACTGTGGTGCTCCTCTTGTTATCTTTATAACCTACCATATATGAATCAACATATCCATGTAGAACAATGTATGAACCTCCAAAACATAATGCATGAATAGAAGTACCTTTCACATACCTGAGAATACACTTTACTGCCTCCCAATGTTCTTTACCTGGATTTTTCATATACCTACTCGCAACTCCCACTGCATGTGCAATATTTGGTCTTGTGAAAACCATCGCATACATCAAGTTGCCAATTGTTGATGAATAAGGGACCCTGAACATGTATTATGGCTCCTCCTATGTCTTGGGATACATTTCTTTGGTTAATTTGAAATGGATGGGCAAAGGTGTACTAATTGGTTTTTCATTTTGCACTCTAAACCTCTCCCAACACCTTCTCTATGTACTCACCCTGAGACAATGTCAAATTATGATTTTTGTTATCTCTTGTTATTCTCATACAAAGGATTTTCTTTGCAGCACCAAAATCATCTATCACAAATGAATTAGCTAATTTCTTCTTGAGCACATTTATATCCTGCATATGCAACCCTGTAACAAGCATGCCATCTACATACAATAGCAAGATAATATAGCTTCCATTTTATAGCTTTTCAAAATAAACACAGTCATCATAATGACATCTACTATAACCTTGCTCTGCCATAAACCTGTAAAAATTCAAATACCACTTCCTTGGATCTTGCTTTAGGCCATAAAATATCTTCTTCAACTTGTGTACCAAATTTCCCTTCCCTTTGACCTCATAACCATGTGGTTGCTGCATATAAATCTCTTCCTCCAAATCCCCATGGAGAAAAGATGTTTTTACTTCTAATTGTTCAATATGTAAATATTCTACTGCCACAAGACTTAAAATAGTCCTAATTGAAGTCATTTTAATAATAGGAGAAAATGTTCCATCAAAATTTATACATTTATTTTGTGCAAACCCTTTTACAACAAGTCTAGTCTTGTACCACTTTCTGCCTCCATCTTCTTCCTTCAACTTGTAAACCCATTTATTATGGAATACTATTTTTACTGCAGGCAACTGAACCAAATTCCAAGTCTAGTTATTTACCAGGGAATCCATTTCTTCTTTCATGCATTGCTCCCACTTCTTTTTAGTGTCTACCTCCATTGCCTCTTCATAAAATTTTGGTTCACCAGAATTAGTCAACAATAAATAATACAATCAAGGAGATTACCGTTCAAGGGGTCTACTTAACCCGGTATATATTCTAACAATACTTGTGAGATTTTGAGGTACATGTTGCTCCTATTGTTGTACATTTTGATTTGCTGGTACCTTTGGAATTTCTTTTTCAGTGATCTCATCAAGCACCGTGTATTCTGGTTTTTCTTTTTCCTGTTTCTGTACTTCCAATTGATCTTTGTACATGACCTTCTCATTGAATATGACATCTCTAATACTAATGATTTTGTGATTTTCATAATCCCATAAGCGATAACCAAAATCATTAACATTGTATCCAATAAAGGTACACTTCTTGGATTTTGCCTCAATCTTTGTTCTATTTTCTTTATCAATATGGACAAATGTTTCACAACCGAAAGTATTCAAAAAATAATAATTTACCTTTTTACCTTTCCATGCCTCCTCTGGAATTCCACCATCCAAAGAGCTTGAAGGTCCTCTATCTATTAAGTAAACAACAGTATCTACAGCATCTACCCAGAACTGTAAGGGAAAACCAGGATGTAACCTCATACTCCTTGCACACTCCATGGTTGTCATGTTCATCCTTTCTGACACACCATTTTCTTGTGGTGTTCTTGGAACTGTCTTCTCTCTACGAATCCCATGGTATGAACAGTTATCATCAAACTCCTTGTTGCAATATTCACCTCCATTGTCTGATCTGAGACACTTCAACCTTTTTCCAGTCTCATTCTCAACCAAATCTTTCCATTCATTACAAGTATCAAAAGCATCAGATTTTTGTCGAATGCAATAAACCCAAGTTTTTCTAGTTGCATCATCAATAAAAGTAACATAATAATGAAATTCACTAATAGATGATACTTGAGTTGGTCCCCATACATATGTATGCAAAATCTCTAACCTTTCACTCTTATTTTATTTTCCGACTCTAAGAAATATGACTCTTTTATGTTTTTCATAAACACAATGCTCACATAAATCCAAATAAATTTGTTTAAGATCTGGAAACAAATTTCTCTTGTGAAGTATATGCATCCCCTTCTCACTCATGTGTTCAATCCTATGATGCCACAATGTTGTATCCACTCATGTAGAAGTTAAACAGATATAAGAATCAGTATTACCAGTACATAAATACAATGTACCTACCTTCTCTCCTTTTTCTATCATCAGTGATCCTTTGGTGACCTTCCACGCCTTATCTGTAAATATAGATATGCAACCTTCACTTTCCAACTGCCCCGTTGAAATTAGATTTTTCCTTATATATGGAACATGTTGTACCTCTTTCAACAACCATTGGTTTCCATTCATTTACTTTATTTTTACCTTTCCCATTCCAACAATTTTACATGGTGCATCATCACCCAAATGAACCTGTCCAAAATCACCTTGAATATAATCTAGAAAATGCTTCCTATGGGGTGTGGCGTGGAATGAATCCCCTGAATATACTACCCAAGTATCTGAAATATTATCTACAGAAAGAATTAAAGCATCGTGTAACACATCACATGTTACACTTTCTTCCTAATTTTTTTCTTGTTGTCCATCTCTTTGTTTCTTTGGATATCTACAGTCTTTCTTCATATATCCTTTCTTTCCACAATTCCAGCACTCTATCTTTCCCAGTTTGTATTTGGATCTTCCCTTCATAGAATTCATGTGGTTCCTTGATCCCTTTCCTCTATCCTTTTGTCTTCCCCTATTCTCCATGTTTAACGCATTACCTAATGTCTCACCTATGCTTTTCCATCGCATTTCCTCGCTAAGGATAACACCAACAAAATAATAAAATTTTAAATAGTTTGAACCAAAGACAGATTTACTTATAGCTATGACCAAGTCGTTCCATCTTTCTGGAATTGAGCACAAGATTAGAAGATCCTTGACCGCATCATCAAAGTCCACTTTTACATAACTTAGTTGATTAGTAACCATATTAAATTCATTTAAATGATCTGCAATAGACCCACCTTCTGACATCTTCATATTAAATAATGTCTTCATTAGAAATACCTTATTGGACATTGAGGGTTTTTCAAACAGTTTATCCAATGTGTCCATCAGCTCCTTCATTTTCTTTTCTTTCAAAATATTGAAATCCATTGACGCTGCAAGGCTTAGTCATATCATTCCTAGTGACTTTCTATCAAGAACCTCTCATTCTTCGTCCCTCATGGTCATCATCTTCTTTACTATTCCACCCAATGGTAGGAATAGATCCTTCTAATATAAATAATATTCCATCTGCATAATTCATAACTGGTAGTTTTGGCTGTTAAATTTATCGACCCTAAACTTACCATCTTCCACCATTACTCCCACTCGAACCAGGAACCCTCTTTTCATGTGAGTTACCTTTTTCTCTGATACCAATTGTTAGATAAATAGGATCGTGGAGAAATAAAATAAATAAATAAATGAGGAAATAAACATAAAATATATGCAATATAATAGCGACACATATATGCGTGGTTCACCTAGTGTGGGTTATGTCCACCAAAGAAATTGCCAAGTTCTTCCTTTTTATTATCCAGCAAATGAAGGGATACAACCTACAGTACACCCATTGTAACTTCCTCTTCTTTCTCTCACGGTATCCTCTCTAAAAATACAATATTCTCCATGATGCATAGCCACAATACATTTCCCTCATAAAAGAGGGTTTCCTTCTAGGACAAAAAAGCATAACATAACTTCTACCTTCAGATTTGTGACCTTATAATGAACGGTCAAGATTTACTATGAAATTACAATATACATTTACAAGGAAATTTTTCCTTCGGGGGTTTTCTTGCCCCCGGACCCCCCTGCATGGAGAGGTGTACATTATTCCAGGGTGTACAATATTCATGGGGTATAAACACGGCTGAAAACAAAGACCTATGAAACAAGTAGATAATCAGGCTCCACAACCAACAAGCATAATAATTTTTATTTATCAGTATTTCCATGTTTAATGGACCTCAACTAGGTTGGGGGGATGTTACAATAAAAAAATGAATTACAGATCTTTAATCTAAACAGAAATAAATTATAGCAGAGAACATAATAGTCTAGTTACATCACAAGAAATTACAACTGATATGATTTAATTGAACACGCTACAAACATTGTATTGTCATCCCTTCAAACCATGATAGCATAAGCTTCTTTATTGCCATATTTAATGTCAATCCACTAGGATAGCATAGTCTTCTGCATGCAGCAATAGAACTCCTCAACAATGATGAACTTCAAAGATTAAACTCCATGATAGCATGGGATTTTCTCTTTCTATCCCTCAATGCTTGGGCAATTCATGTTTATTTTATATGTGACGAGGTCCACTTTTAGAGCACAATTGTGAACTCAAATGTTGGCCTACAATAAAATTTCAATATCTTTTATTTTTAAGCACTAATATTGCAATTTAATTTCATCTGAAACTATGATCTTATGGCATAATTCATCGGTGATCTCAGGCTAATCGGCCCGTGCAATCGTGTATTATTTTGATTTGTTTATGATCAATCTAAACATCGTGCCCTATATTCTTGCCATATCCTTTCCTTTTATTCATATGGAGATGAAGTGTCCCCTCTATATGATTTAGTGGCTAACCTCAGAGGATGACCACACACCCTTGATCAAATTAATGACATGTTTTCACAATCATACCATGAATGCATGTGATCTTGTTGGTGTCGCAATCATCTCTTCTACATATCGGTCCACTCAATGTGCCCACGATACTGTACCATCTTACGATATCAATGAAATAATCTTCAATGATATAATAGAAAAAACAATCTCCTTTGTTATTTGACACCTATACAACAAAGGAAATAACATTTAAATATTTCAAAAATAAGGTAGGAAACCCATAATTTTGATAACCAGGATCTAGGAAATTGGACAGTTACTTCAAACACATATAAAGAACCTTCCGGTGATGATCGGTCTAGTGATACCATTATCATAATGCTTCCCATTAACTGGATCACTGGGACACCAAACCATCGAGCAACCAGATCCCCGCTATTGATTGTGTTTTATCATGTAGAACCTGAGGACCACCATACCACTGGTTCAGCAAGAAACCAAGTGATCGGTTGCTTATTGTACTATATCAAGTAAAACCTGGTTGGACCACTAGGACATTGAACCATTGGGAGATCAGGTGATTGGGTTATTGTTGTGGATTATAATGAATAAATCGATCAAGCCACCAAAATATTTCAACCACCGTGCCACTGGGATATTTCAACAACCGATCCATTGGGTAACTAGACCACTACCTATAGATTGAACATTATAATGAAAAACCCGATCAAACCATCATACCACCGAGAAACTAGAACACTGGGACACTCATCTTTTGAGGTTGTGTTAGTTGTACACTTGGCCAGCATTATTTTTGTAACATTGCACCTGCCAAATCATGAATTTAAACCATATTTAGAAGTAGTTTATGACATATTTAAATGAAATTAAAGGAAACACAAAAAAATATCTTATATTTATTTGGTTCTACCTTGAACTGGTGATGGCTACAAAGAATAACTACATCGTTAATTTAAGTGCTAAATAATAGATTTTTCAAGATTAACTTTAGGGTTTCTCCATTCTTTTGGAATTTCAAGTTCTCGGTGAATACGGGCCATAGGATGGAATTCATTATTAAATTAGGTTATCACCCCATTAAGGATAAACAAAAAGAATAAAACATTAAATCACTCAAAACTGAAAATAACGAAAAGACTAAAATAACCGAAAAAAGTAAATAAGTTGTCTGACCATGGAACCACCCCTTCAAATTAAGAAAAATGGGATCCAGTGAGAGGTAAAAGGTGGCAATTTCAAAATTTAATGGGGGGGGATTTATTTTGCTAAAACATTAACAGGATTTGTTGAGTGCTCAACAACATGGAAGACAAAATAAACAAGATCCTTAAAACACTAAACAAACCAATGCAATCCCTTTTAAAAGCACTCAAAATATTTACCCTATCAAATTTTTTGTCTTTTTATCTTTTTGAAATGAAATTTTCTTAAATATTAGAAAATGAACATGCATATCAGACCAACAAATAGAAATAAAAGATTTATTTGATATTGGTAGTGATGCACCCAAGCACACTCCAATGTCTTTACAGATCAAAAACCCAAAACTTGGAAAAAATATCTAGTAATGGCACACCTTTAAATACACACAAATTGGATGCAAAAGGAACAAGAACACACTAATAGACCTAAAATGATCAGTTGGGAATGTTACTCGTATCACCACTCACTAGGAATATAGCATGGAAAACAACAAAACCCAACCAAAATGATCAAAACACCTCAAATTCACTTCAATCACAAAGAGAAAAGAAGATGCTCAAAAAAAGAGCAGATCTAGAATATCATACCCCTAATAGGATTACAAGATGAGGTAAAGTCCATATATGATAAAGAAAAAAAAAATGAAAAACAATCACCTATGGGGATAGTCACAACCCAATAGGTATGCAACTAGCAACTATCTGTAGACAATTGTGGGCTAGTAGGTATGCAACTAACGATTGGTTTCTCTAGTGTGAACTAGTCAGTCACAACCATCTAATTTTTGGGGGAAAAAAACCTGGATCTGGCCTAGGTATGAAAAATATGAGAGATATGCTCTCTCAGTGAGTGATGAGAAAGGAAATAGGCTATATAACAAGTCTCAGAGGTAAAAGAGAAAAGGGTAATCCAAAACTAAGGAATAATCAAATATCCTTCCCTAGTGCAGTCGTCAGTTATGTTGTCGATAAATATCACCTATGGATAATAAATTCATCCTTTGTATGTTCCCTTTATCCAAGATACACAATGAGATATACCACAATAAATTTCTCCCTATATCTACCATAATAGTCCTGATTATGCTAGTGTAGTGGGATGAAAGTCATACTTTATTTCTCAATGTTTTCCTCGCGCAATCATGGTCGATGCAGCTCCAAATATCTAGTTATAGCTCCTACAACCTACTACCTGCACAAAAAGATAAAAAAACACACCTTTCTCAAACCTATTCAAGATTTAAGGAATGCAAGTCTAGATCAAATCTAGTCTAACATACTCAAGGAAAGACTAGATATTTCACAAGCTAGCATCAATCATTGAATGCACACGCATTGAAAGGGGAAAACCATGTTGAACTATAATAATCAATGGGGAATAGTACAAAAATCATGTGAGCATACTTTGAGTCATGAAAGAAGTGCTCCTTTGGCCCTTGCTCTAGCTCCTCCTTAGCCCTCACACAAGCAAGGCTAACCTGATGTGATATTTGATCTATGTATAAGAGATCATGTTGGATTATACTAGTGTGTGCACGGGTTGTAAGACCCAAGGGTCGGTTCAACTGTGACCAACAAACCCTCAAGACACCAGCCCTTTCGACATCACCTACTTGCGCAAATGAAGTCTCACCCGAGGTATATATTGGGACTGCAAGAACCAGGTTTTTGCAGTAGTAAGGGAAAGGGAGGTGGATGCACTAATCATTGCTCCTTATTCTAACTTGTGTATTCTATTTATTATTACAACCATTCATTAATATTGCAGCATAATCATTCCATATACTAAATCTAGTCTACGACATATAACAACATCATCCATAAACGCACATAAACAAGTAAAGAACATACGATTCAATATTATCTCTCAAAAATTGTCTGTATTCATCGTATCAATTGATTACATTCATGATTCTTGCATAATCTCAACCTCTACAGATTCTACCAATTTTCTCTAGCTCACTAACTCTCTCGCTACCTCTCTCTTTTCACCCCACCCATTACATATTTATACCCAAAATATAGGGCTTAAATTCCTATTCTTATCTATCCCAAAATAGCCCATTATAATGCATGGCATAGCCAACTTCAATTAATTGGTTGTTCGCATTTTTCTACTTTTCACTCTTTATACAAATTTTATGGTGTTCTTCTATTTCTAGAAAGTCGTGTTGTCTCCCTTTGCGCTTCCTTCTCTTACTTACTTTCTTTATCCTTTTGTTCATGCATTATCTCCATCTTATGCAATATTCATCCTTCTACGCCCTTTCTTTTGCACATTTTATCATGCGCACTTTCTCTTGTGCAATGTCCTTATCCTTGGGTCTTTTTCTCCCAAAATTACATCAAAAATTGTCTGTCCAACAGGCCCCTAACACTCACATATGGCTCATTCCAAGCCACTCAGGCTTGTTGCATGTTCCTCCATTATATAATGAATTCTTGTGTGGCAGCCTTAGCCACTTCCACCTCTATAACCATGGAAGCCTCTTTTGTTGTGATATCCTCCATGGCTTGCACAGTCAAGTCTTGAAGTTTGTTCTTTGTGTTAGTCACGGCTTGTTTGACCTTCCCCTATACATTGGCCAATTTGCCAATAATCCTAACTGCTGCTTCTTGTCTGGGTCCAAGTCTCTACTAGAGGACCTTATGTTGGCTACTAAGTCTCTCTACTTCGACACGTGCCTATTTTTGAGCCAAAATGGCTTCCATTTGTTCGATCGATGGTAACGTGGTCACCTTTTGTGCCACCTCACTGGCATGTTCTTGTGTTGCTTGCATTTTTTCCTCTATGGCCTTCATCTGTAGGTCTCCCATGAGTTCTTCCCACACCTTGGCACTTTCTTCACAAATTTGTGCACATTCATCTTCAAATTTATTAATCTTTTCAATTTTTATTGTTGTCATCCTCAGTATACCCTCACACACCACAGGTGGCATGTCGTATGTGCTTTGCAGTTGAAGATCATGGATCTGCTCTCTAAATTGCTTCATAACTTCACTAATTTTCAATAATTGTTCCTCCATAGTGGCCTCTACGACCAGGGGAACTTATGGTACTTGTTTGAATAATTGTTGGATAAGCTTGCATATTTTGTACCATAGCATCTGCATCATCCTTCTCCTTTTGTGCTTTCATTACCCTCTCCTATGCACCCTCTTTTGTCTACAAAATTTCCTCCATTCTGCCTTCAAGCTCCTTCTGTTGTTGTAGGGTTGTATCATACTTCATCTGTACCTGAGCGCTTTCGTCCCTCATTTTGGCCAAGTATCGATGTGCAATGTTTCCTATATGCTTTATCTTCTGTACCAATTGTGCCTATAGTTCATGTACCCTTTGTATGGTTAGTATGGATACAACGATACTAAGTTGGCCAAATGCCACAATTTGTTCATTCAATTCACCCGCTGGAAACTCCAATGAACCTGCCTCAAGCTATATAGTTCTATGCTCCCCTATGTGTTGGATTAGGGATGTATGGGCACTGGCCTCTATTGTCCTTGGTTTTGTGGATGGTTCGTCCCCTATATTGTGGTATTTCACAATGCGTGGTGTTTCTAAGAGTTGTTGAAGGAGTTCCAATTGATCCTAAACCTTCTTCTAGTGGTATTCATGCTTTGTTGCAGATTCTTCCCAAATTTCCTTGGTGGAATCGCGGATCAGGTACCCAATACAATTCATATCATCATCAGTCAAAATACAAAATGGGGCTTGGTGTTGTGCTTTAGCTTTCTTTCCCGCCTCTCCTGTCTTTTCTAGTGCCCCTCCTATCTATTCAGGCTCCTGATATTTTCTTTTGAGACCCACTTCAGGGGCCTTCTATAGGCCAGAGTTCTTGTCTGCACTATTTTTCTAATCCTCTTCCCCTTCCTTTCTTTTCCCTTGGTCTTAATCCTCTTGTGAGGAACCTCGCTTGTCGACTAGATTCTTCCATTCATCCTCCCATTCACTGATTATGGAGTGCACCTATTCCATTTTCAACCGATAAGTGGTTGGCAACTCCTGTTGTGTAGGATCATTTTTGGCTTGCACATATAGATGGTGCATGCCCGCTATGAAGCATGTGACGTCTCTGTAGGCATTGATTGCTTCCTCTAGAATGCGCCATGTATTTTATATCACCTTTGTGATGAACTGCAAGTATGTGTAAAAAGTGGTGTTGGTGTCAGTTTGTCGTCTCTTGATGGTGGAGTGCCACAAGTTGGCATAGCTAGTAGAAAAATGGTTGTGAATTAAACCATGCATGTGTTGGTAAAATGCGGGCCCTAGCCACCCAACTAGTGCAATAAGAATAAGTAGCCACGCATAATGAAATTACACGCCCTTCTCCTGGGCCTCTGTGTAGTCCTGAAAAAATTGGTTAACAAGAAAGGTTTCCAAGTTTATATGCATGCCTTCCTTGCATATCTCTACCGCTGAGATGATTGTTGTTGGTACCTCATCCTTTCAACATTTACGCAGTAGTTTGCAGGCCAAAACCTGTGTTGTGAAGCTGACCTCTTGGTAATTGATGCTCTTCACATCCAAACCTTGTTTTCCTCTAAATGTGTCATACTTGTCTTTTATGGACTCAGAGAGGGCTCACTCTCCCATTTTGAGGAATAGTAATGACGAGTCTTCACTTACCTTGCTCAACCCTGTGATGTGTGTAATTAGTGTTGTATCAATTGAAACTTGGGGATCTAGCCAAAGCATATCCCCATGGACACAACTAAGAAATACCTTGACACGGGCATTGATTTTGTTACTTCATCTGAAATGTGTAATTTCGAACAACTTGAGTATCCCGTCTTTCTCCAAGCCCAAAGCCCATTCTTGTGCTTCCACCTGATTTTTTCCTATATCGGGGTCAGTCTTTGTGCATAAATATTCATCCTTGGCCAACTCAGGGAATTTTTGCGTGTTAGTGATATTGTGGTCCATAAATTTCAAGTTGGAAGCCTTTTCGAGCATGTCCTTATCTTGACTGATACCCTTCAGGACTCTTGTTATGGGTAATGGATATTTCGTTGGTACTGTAACCGAGGGCGCGTCGTTCTTCCACGGGGGAAATTAATCTCTATGGAAAATTTCAAGTGGCGTCAGGGCCGAAGGTCTGGCCACCTCTTCTACCTCCTCATCTACTGGTTTCTTTGATTGTTTATTTACTACTACGAATGTTCCTCCTACTCTCGATGGTGCCATTTTCTCTGTATGATGGACTTGTGAATGAAATAGTTGTGGCAGTGAGGGTCATTGTAACTTGGATTGAGGAACTCGGATCTATTCGGTCATTCTTTGCATGCAACAATGAAAAATATTTTCCCTCCCTCCCGGTTTTTTTTTTCTTCATGCTAAGTAGGATTCTCATATCTCGTTTTAACTTTCTTGTTCAATCTGGCGTTGAAGTTGTTAAGCGGGTAACTAAATGTTCCTTAATTTCCAAATCCTTCTTATGATCCTCCTTTCGTACTGTTGATTTGTTTGAGATTTCTGACGGCTTTTCATATTTAATTCTTATACAGTTCTTTTATGACCCTTCATGCCAATCGTCCAGTTGTCTTTTTTGTGCCTACCTGACTGCGTTTAATGTTTTTTTCATGCCAATATGTGCAGTAGTGTGTTGCTCGTCGCAATCGGTCCTTTCTTTATCTTATCTTTGAACTTAGCACATTTTCAGCTTCGTGTGAGATGATCAGTTCAGCCGTGCAAGTTCTGATACCTTGGTATTTCACACACTCTTTTTCTTTCTCCTATTACTACCTTTTTATTGATTTTCTTTGCTTTTTCTACTTTTTATTGGGTTTTTCTTGTTTTTCTTGCTACTATGGTACACTTACTATAATACAGGGGTTTTTTTGCATCCCAGATTACTGTGTAGATGGTCAAATATCTCTATAGAGTTTCATATGACTTCCATTCACCATTCCTTCCAGGACTTGTCCATCAAATCTTCCCAATCGTGCAGCACCTGTCTCAGTTATCTATTGTATCATATAGGGGCCTAACCAGTGCATGTGAAACTTCCCTGGGTGTTTCAAATACTTGATTTCATAGAGTAGTACCAAATCATCGAATTGAAATTTTTTGGATTTAATGTGACGATCGTGCCAGGCCTTGTCTCTAGATTTTTACACCTGCTGATGGAATCCTACAAGAAATCGGTCCTCCTCAAGTTGAATTAACTGCGCCAATATGTCCTCTATTGCACCTATATCTGAGAGATCATTGATGGTTGCAATGCATATACCAGGTAAAATGAACTCCATTGGCATCATTGCTTCATGTCCATAGACCAACTGGAAAGGTGATTGCCCTGTCAACTTCTTACTTATATTTATGTATTCCCATAGTACTGTAGGGATGTGTAAGTCCCAATCATCTCTTTCAACATTGCAGATTTTTGTTAAAGCATTCTCCAAAATCTTATTAAATGCTTCCACTGTGCCATTAGCCTGAGGGTGATATGGTGTACTCTTTTGATGATGAATATGAAAATCCTCAGTTAGTGCGGCAATTATTTTGTTTAGAAAGTGTGTACCTTGATCGCTAAGTAATATGTGTAGACACCCAAACCCGGTGACTACATTGTCGAATAGAAACTGTGCAACAGTCTCTGCAATGAAATCAGTAACTCGTGTTTCTTTCGCCCACCCGGTTAAATACTTTGTCACAGTAATGATGTATCTTGCTCCTGATCTCCTTTCTTGTGGGTTGATTGGACCTATAAATTCAATGTCCCACTTATCGAATTCTTGCAATGTAACTTGTGTATTTAATTTCATTTCATCGTTTCTAGATGGTTTACCCACTCTTTGACAAACATCGTAGGAATAACAATACTCCTTCGCATCTTTGTGCAGTGTAGGCCACCAAAGCCCTGTGCATAAAATCTTATGTGTTGTTTCTTTACCTGTGTAATGTCCTCAAACAATACCATCATGTGCTTCCTCCAGTATAACCAAACTTTCATGTTCCAGTACACAACGCCTCAATATTCCATCTACCCCTAACTTATACAATTTCTTTGCGATCAATTGATAGTTTGTTTCTTTCACTACCAATTTTTGTTTCTGCGTAACTATCATTTCAAAGGGGGCCACGCCTTTATTTAGAAACTCCACTATGTCCACGAAGTAATCATCCACCATTATTACTACAAATAATTGCGCATTTGGGAAACTATCATCTAAATTTTTTGCATCCTCTCCTATCAATATGCTCAAGAGATGATCAAGTCCTTCATTCAACTTTCCTGGTTTTACTATGACCTCAAATTCATATTCTTGAAATAGTAACATCCATCTACATATTATTCATCCTAAGACAGGCTTATTGACTAAGTACTTTAATGCAAAATGATATGTTTACATCTTGAAGTGAGACCCAAGTAAGTAATTTTTGAACTTCTAGAGTGCATCGACCATGGCCAAGCCTTCATGTTCTGTAGTGGTATAATGTTTTTTGGATATAGACATCTTACTACTTACAAATTCAATTGGATGATCGATGTCCCCTTCTCTTGGTTGTGATAGTATTGTGCCCAATTTAATGGATGATGCATCTACATGGACATGGAACTCCTTGTTCCAGTATGGAAAGATTAAAATGGGTGCGGTGACCAGTCTTTGTTTCAACACGTCCAGCCCCTTCTGGTAGTTCTCATTCCATTGGAACTTGGCTTCCTTCTTCAGTAAATTTTCCATGGGTGTTGTAATCTATGCATATCCTTTGATAAACTTCATGTAATAACCTATATGACCCAAATTTTCCCTTATCTATCTTATTTATGTTGGAGGATCTAACTCCAGAATAACTATGATCTTGGTTGGGTCAACCATTAATCCTTGTTTGCATACTACATGTCCTAGTAGAATTCCAAATGGTGCGAAAAAGATACATTTCTTCAAGTTCAGTGAAATCTGACACTGCCTGCATCGATTTAACATGAGATGAAGTAATTCTATATGATCTTGTAGTAGACTAAACATCATCCAATCATCTAAGTAAACTTCCAAAAATTTATGGATGAGCTCCTCGAATGATGCCACTACTACTCTAGAAAATATCACAGGGGAATTATTCAATCCAAATGGCATCATCGTATACTAATAAGTGCCCCATCCTGTCGCAAATGTGGTTTTGTGTCTATCCTTCTGTGCAATTTTTATCCGATGGTATCCAGAGAATCCATCTATAAACGAATATGTTCTCTAGTACTTCATATGTGGGGTCATGTAAGAATGCATCATTCATCTTCCTTAGATCCACACAGATCCTAATTCCTCGGGCCTACACCACCATTGAGATAATCCACTTAGATTATTTTATTGGCTCAACAGTTCCTGCATCTAGCATCCTATCTATTTCATTCTTAACCTTCTCCTTATACCTCGGATTCAATATGTAAGGTCTCTGTCATATTGGCTTAGCTCCAGGTTTCACTGCTGGAATATTCATCTCGCCTAAATCTCCTGCTATCCCTTTCATCTCTAAGAATGTGGTTGGAAATAAGTCTTGATATTCCTGTAATAAGTATTCCACCTTCTCAATTGTCTCACCATTCCAATAGTCTCCTACCTGCGTAAACTTAGGATTCTCCATTGTCCCAAAGCTGAATTATTTGTCTTTATAGGTTGTGTGTATGCGGCGGATGCAAGATTTGGCCCTTCTACTGCGCATGTTCCTTATGTCTCTAGTACATGTACATTCCTAGGATCTTCTTGTTAAGCCCTAATATTGGATCATTACCCCTTAATTGGGGCATATTATATTAATAATGTTATTTTATTTATGTCGGCTTTAGGCCATTAGTTGTAATTATACCTCCTAGTCTCTTATATATACCAAGGAGACATTTTCATTTTGAATCATCTTGTACT
>JZKD02S2384138.1:1032736-1043248 GCA_000966675.3 Picea glauca
AAGGAGGTTGCCCCCTCGAAGAGGCTTATTATCTGAAATTATCTCTTTTTCAAGGCATTGAGTACTTTTTCTGAGGTTTTTCTATGCTATATTGATATTTGGTTCTTAACACTTCTTCCTCATAGTCTTCCTTCGTGACATTATAGAATTCCAATAGCTTGTGGACCTTCATCTTGGATTTGTGTGCACTGCATAATGGTACTTCTTCCATTGATTATACCTCTGAGAAGATCTTTGTTCAGATGGCTTGTAGTACTACATGTATGGAGGGGGCTTCATGTTCAAATGTGAACGTGACTTTGAATCTCTGGACCAATCCTTCACATTTTGATGTCTCCATGCGTATCTCTAATTCTAAATACCAATTCTTTGGGATTTTGTCCAATGTGTGTATGAATCGGTGCATCCACTATGTCTCTGATTCTGAGCACCATAAAGCTCTACATATGTCTACGTGACTCACCGGATCACCCTCTCCTGTGTATTTATGTGCATTTTATGCTTCCTCGTGCCCAAAGCGTATCTAAATAAGTCTGTTACATTGTTCCTAGTTCTTAATTCCCTTTATGTGTGCATCTCACCATATAGCCGGAGTTTCTTTTAAGATGACATCCATTGCCAAAATCCTCTGTTGTTCAGGTACCTATAACTCAAATGATTTTATAAACATAACAATCTTAGTTATTCCATCATACCTAGGTGGGTCACATACCTATGTGCCAATCTAATGCAAGGATCGGTTTATATGTGCACATCATCCAGTTGACACTCCATGCATCCTTTGTTTCCAATTCTCTAGACCATCTTTTAAATATGATGCGCACGAAATGATACTTCTCCAACTTAGCGCGCCATCCATTGTTGGGTCGACATAATCCTCCATTCACACAGTCAGATTATATAAGGTGTCCATGTCATTTCCTCTTGTTGACTTTATGTATCTCTTCCCTTCTGATGGGTCCAAAGTTGTAGTAAACTTTAGATCCCCAACCTCGAAGATCATCTCCCTCCTTTTCAAGTTAATAATTTCTTTTTTATTGACCACCCACTCCAATCCCATTAAGGTTGGATATGGTTTACTATTTTCTACTATCTCAATAACTTAAAATGTTTCCATGTTGCACACCCCATCTATGTTCATAGGTACTCCTATTAGTCATCCAATAGGGACTATCTTATGCTGATTTGTGAGCCTCAATTGAACAAGGGACCATATTAGCATAGGTTCTCCCACCATATCCCATGTTTTCTTAGGTAGTACATTCACATCATATCCTAAGTCGAAAATAACATTACCCGCATCGCACTCTCCAATCTGTGCATTAAACCTGAATTCTCCGTTGATTCTCTTCCTGCACAGTACTTGATTTACCATTATTTGTACGACAGGGGTGTCCCTTCCTTTTGTTTAGTGATCAATCATGTTATATAACATACTTAGCGCAGTTATATCCTTCATCATTTCCACACAACTCTTTAAGAATTTTTTTAGTGTACTTACTTGCACACTTGACTTTTTAGGTACCATTGAGTCTTCTATATGAGGCAGCGATGATGTTGATGCTCCCCCATGTGGTCCAAGTATTTCCTTTCTTTCACTCTGATATGTCTTGTTTTCCTGATGTGGATCGAATGCTGGAATAGGCCCTGTTGACTTCCTTACCCAGTGCTCTGTCTGATTTCCTTGAGTTTCCATATCAACACCTGTCTGAGCTCCTCCATGTGTAACATCTGTGATTTTCGTTCCTTCACTATGTCTTTCGATTGATATCATCTGCACTTTTTGATTATGATGCTAAGTCTGGTTTGGGTTTCCTATGGTCTGCCATTTTTCAACTATTTGGGGAAAGTCCTTCGTTGTATGATCCAGTGCTCTGCAATATGTGCACTTAGTACACAGGTTCTTGTAATCTTAGTCCAAGTGTCCAGGTTTATTACAGTTATAAAAGATAATCTGTCCTCATCCTCCTCTACCAAAATTCCCTCTACCTTGGCCTCTGCCAAAATTTGATTTGTTCCCATGATTAAAACCTCTATGGCCATTATACTACACATTATTCCCATATGCATCGGTATTCTCTTCCTATATCATGTACATATCCAATGTGTGCTCTCTTAGTAGGTCAAATGCATGTAAGTCCTTCTCTTCATGCCCTACTGAATTTAAAAAATTGCAAAACAAATTCTTTGGAGTACTTTAATATTTTTGTAGTAATGGACACTCAGTGAGATGATGACCCCATTTCTTACACATCTCACAGAATCCTTCTCCAAGTAGTGGATTCGATGCTCCATCTCCCAAATGTTGTGTGAATGTTGGGCATTCATCCTTTTTATGGCCTTTCATCCTGCACTTTATACACCAAACTTGTTCTCATATTTCCCTTCCCTTGGTAAGCTCAGACAACTGGATTTTTAATGCAGCCAACTTTTTATGAACCTGTTCCATTTCTCCCATGTCTCCTACCGGCGATGCCTCTAGTTTCATTGCAATCTCTAGCGCCTTGGGCTGCGATGTAACCTTATGTTGAATCAGGGGCCTTTGAATGTGTGGTAGAAGTCCAACAATAAACCACTCTTGATGTTGTTGATCTATAATTTTAAACATCAATATCCCCATTTTATCCTTAAAGCGTTGATCGAAATCCCATACATACTTTGTTTGTACTTGTTTGATCTCTTTTAGCTCAGTGACGTACTACAACTCTAACTTTGGATTTTTGAACTCCTTTAATAGCGCTTACTTTTTCTCTGCCAAGGTCCTGGCCTATCATGTAGGCGTAATGCTCTATAACTTCATATACCATACCAGCACACGACCTCTAAATTTTGTTGCTAACTGGGAAATTTTTACGGCATCATCTTATATGTTTTTTGCAGCCCAAATTGTTTCACACACAAACAAGTGTTGCTTCGGATATTTTGACCCCACTCCCTTGAATTCAGGAAGTCTAAGAGTATTATCTACTCTCATCATGTTGGCTTGTGTAGTCCCTCCTCTTGGTGATACATGTGGACTCGTATTCTGACTTTGACTATGCACACTACTCCCACTATTCTGACTACTACTACTATGTACTCCTTGACTAAGTATGATAGCTTTTGACAAGTCTTCAATTTGTATCTCTGATTGTGGTGATGCACATGGGGTCATGGATTTAACATATGATCCTTTATGAGTAGGACTTATGGCTCCTCTATTACTAGATTGGACTGAGACCCTTCTTATTTTCCTCCTACATATGGTATCTCCACGATTGGGAGTTGCATGCAAGGTTCTCTTTCTTTCAAATCATTTTGCTTCTCTTCTCTCCCAGCCCCAGCCTATTGTACCTTCTTTCTCTGTGCAACTCTCCAAAATTGTACTCTTCCTCTGGTATGTTTCCTTCTTGCATCCTCAGTCCCTTCCTCCCTTGTTCATTGCTTCCTTATCTCAGACGATTCCCCTATCATCCTCTAGCTCCCCCTATGTGCACGAAGCCCCTTTAGTCTTCATACTTCATAATAATCACGTGTTTTTCACATAACAACATATTTATCCATGTATTTAATGATTTCAAGAACCTTCCATGCAGACCTTTGAAAAAAATTATTTCTGCAACACTACATGATTGAAATCAATCTACTTCAAATTTTGTAATGTAACCCCCTAATACGCTATCTAACCAAAAATCAATTGATCGAGTAGTTGAGTTACTTACCAAATTCAGTTGTTTTACCAATTCAGGAGTCCAATTGTTTGGCACTGCAACACTAAACCTTCATGTGTTCTCAACCAATCTTTCTAGCCACTCATTCAGAATTTTTGGAAATTCGCCAAAGAAAATTTCATGCAGATCCGTGAACATATACTTTTTCATCCATTGTTTTTTCACTCATCTGAGGGTTATTTTTCTCTTGTCACGTGAATTCATGTTCTTCTCATTCCAACCAGCGTGTGATTTCCTTCTTAGTCATCCTCCAAAACATCCCCTTAGTCAAAATGTCTCAGTCCCAGCAACAGAACCATTTGTTGGATTATACTGGTATGCGCATGGGTTGTAAGTCCCAAGGTTCAGATCAATTGTAACCAACAAACCCTCAAGACACTAGCCCTTTCGGCATCACCTGCTTGCGCAGATGAATTCTTACCCAAGGTATCTATTGGGATTGCAAGAACCCGGTTTTTGAAGCAGTAAGGGAAAGGGAGGCGAATGCGCTAATCATTGTTCCTTATTCTAACTTATGTATGCTCTTGATTATTACAACCATTCATAAATATTGTAGCATAATCAGTCCATATACTAAATCTAGTCTGCAAAATATAACAACATCATCCATAAATGCACATAAATAAGTAAAAAACATAAGATTCAATATTATCTCTCAAAATTTGTATTTATTCATCATATCAACTAATTACATTTGTGATTCTTGCATAATCTCAACCTCTACAAATTCTACCAATTTTCTCTAGCCCACTAGCTCTCTCACTCTATATATATCTCGCTAACTCTCTCTTTTCACCCCACCCATTACATATTTATACCCAAAATCTAGGGATTAAAGTCCTATTCTTATCTATTCCAAAATATCTCATCACAATGCATGGCATGGCTAGCTTCAGTTAACTGGTTGTTCGCCTTCTTCTACTTTTTTCTCTTTATACAACTTTTTTGATGTTCTTCTATTTCTGGAAAGTCACAATGTTGTCCTTTATGCTTCCTTCTCTCACTCTCTTGCTTTATCCTTTTGTATGTGCGCCATATCCTTCCTACATCATATCCATCCTTATTCTCCCTCTCTTTTGTGCACTTTCTTATGCACACTTTTCTTTTGCGCACCTTCCTTATGCTTGGGTCTTTTTCTCCCAAAATTGCATCCAAAATTTCATGTACAACAGATCCTCTGGAAATTTTGTAGCATGTACATGTAAATGATTCCTCCCACTCTTTCCCATGGAATTCCTTCTTTATAAATATTGGTGGAGGAGGCTATGGTATGCTTCTAGATCTTTATAACTCAATGAACCTTGATTGGATTGAGAGTTCCCAAGATCATATCACAACAGAAACAAATCATCCATCATTGATCTCCTTGAAAATCACCAAATATAGAATATACATGGATGGTTGCGGGTTGGCAATAGTGCAGCCAATGACCGGTCATAGGTTGCTAGTGGGATTGTTAGTGACCAATCGCGCTCTGTCAAAAAATTGGGGTGCTATCGTCCTAAAAAATGACTGAAATACAGGGAAGAAGTGTGTGTCTCAACAGTGAAGAATCAATGGGTACTCCACATGTCCCTATGTTGAACAATAAGGTTGTAACAAATAGTAACTAAAAAATTGATGAACTAATTGATTAAAAATGAAAATTTAGATCATAAAATTAAAAACAATTTGACAATTTCAAATCACATATTTATCATATATTGATGTTTGAGTTCTATTACATTTTTAATTCAAAATCATGATGGTATGTCCACAAAGAGTATCTCCATTGTCAACTTCAGGATCTATTTTGATGTCATCCTTTCATGGTCCAACTATCATATTATTCTCATCGTCAAAGTTCATTTTTTTAAGCCTCTACAAAATGCAATTTTTAGATGGTTTCCCTTCAATATCATCACCCTCCAAAACAATCATTATTGTATTTAAATCAAAACATTCATCATTAAATTAATCTCATAATGTTTGTTAATTTTTTTATATATTAACCTTAACTATTTTTAGTACATTTATCAACATACCACATAAATTAAATTTTCTTCTTAAGTTTTTTCTTTAAGCCAATAAATTTTCTAAATAAATCCCTACCATCACTCCATCTTTTGTTGACCAAATTCCAACTTAGAATTTATTAAGACATAATTGTTAGGATATTTAGACACTTAGGAGTTAGTCAAGTTCAACTTGATCTAATATGTCTTTAGGTAAAAGTGTGTTTTTCTAGTATACATTAGTATGCATTTGTAATTATGTAATCTCACAATCACAATATTTTCTAGACATGGAGTAATCTAACAATTCATATTCTTCTTGTTCTTAATAGCTATATTGATCCATGGTTTAACACCTAATTGGTCCATGATATCTATTTAAAAAGCATGGAGGGTCATTTTTTAATGATCAATTGTGAGAAACTCTCTTATAAACTATTTGTCTTTTGCATTAATATATTGCCTCAAGTGGCCACATTGGCTGGGGTCGTGGACTGTTTCCCTCTTCAAGGAATTCAACCATGTAAAAACATCAATGTATTGATATTTTATCTAGTTGTGGGAGTGGGTACTAAAGGTGTACATCATATCTAGGAATACCCTGTTTTGCCAAACATGGTATCAACTCTTGTTTGAAGATCGTCTCCCATTGTTGTCGAGATATTGAACCTGTGTTGTTTCTTTTCAAGGTTATATTATTTTTGTGCATTTTTGGGCTAAGAAAAATATTCCATTACATCTAGAACATTGATTTCAGTTAGAAATGTTTTTCATTTCACTAGAAAAGGTTTTCATTTACCCAAGATACGACCATTTGTGTGAGATATGAAGGTATAAATTTGGAATACACCCTTTTAAAAAAAAAATACAGAGTTACTATTTCAATTTTCTATTTTTATACCTAGTTTTCTACTTTTTCTAGTTTGTGTATGCTCTTTTCCATGTACTCTATGTGATCTTGGTAAATCAAAGACAGAGTGGAAAACGTTTTCTTTTCTATGTATGTTATTTTCTCTGCACTTTATATGAGCTAAGAAAATAAAAAACAAAGAGAACACTTACATATTATAGATAAGCTAACAAAGATTTATTGCCATTATTGTTGAGATTCAGGGAAAAAAAAACACACAAAATTTCACTTGTTTTTGTGTGCGGCTATGTTGAATCTTTTGCAGGAAAAAAGAAGAGTTTTGGGATTAAGCACGCACTTTTAATCAAAGAGTAAAACAAAAAAACTTCCTCTTTCATTAAAGTTGTTATATATTTTTCACTATCTTACTTCATTGAAATTTGTTTTATTTAATAAGAGATCTTGACTTTAGTGCATTTCACTTAAGTTATAAAAGTGAATCACTATAAAATAACTTTAATATTATTATTTTTTAAGTTACTTTTCAGATGCAACTTTAATTTATAAAGTAACTCCATTGTAAAAGTGATTCTCATTTATTTTATTAAAGTGGGTCACTTCTTAAGTAACTTATTTGTAAAAGTGAGCTTATAGGAAAAGTTATCAGGAGAGGAATTTTTTTTATTGAGCTACCTCATTGTATGCATCAATCACCACATGGACCAACTTCTACTTTTCATGTGATGCTTTGGTTACCTTTTATGATTTTTTTTAAAGGGCATAACTTTAACATTCAAAGTCCGTTTTCAGTGTCATTTTTTTAAACAGCCTATTTTTTCGAGAGATTTCCATCCACATAGTCAGTTTAATCTTTTGAATCTACATATTTCAATATGGATTCTCCAAGTGATATTTTTCTTACTAGTACCAACTACTTCTCATGGAAATCCCATATGGAGTATGTATTAAGAAGTAAAGGATTGTACCAAATTACCTTGGGAAAAGAACAATCCCCCACTTATGCCAAAAAGAAATCCAAATGGGATAGTAAAAATTATGAAGCATGTGGATTAATCGAAATGTCCATCTCTCTTGATTTATGTTTTCACCTTCAAGGAATTGATGAGCCAGATGAAGCCTGGACTAATATAGAAGCCATATTTTGTAAACACAATGTGACTTGATCCCACCATATTAAAAATCAGTTAATGACTTTAAGTCCCAATTATTTTCCTTGTATTGAATATTATTTATCTAATTTCAAAACACATAGAATTTTATGTCAAGACTACAAAATAGATCCAAAGGATGACCATTACATATATGTTATTATTTCTAAGATTGGTAGTGCATATTTTGTCTTTTTATCTACCTTTTATACCACCAAAGAATCTCTATGGGGTGTTTATCAAAATCCCACGCTTGAGGCATTTTTTTGTTCTTTGATTAGAGAGCAAATAAGCTCTTACAACTTGCAGTGATCAACACTACAAGTATATCTAACAAAGCCTTGGTGTCCCAACAAAAAGATAAAACCAAGCATCCAAAGAAGCAACTTCCTCACAATAATTACAAGTAAAACAAGGGTCACAAACCCTCTTATTCAACTTCTATTCTAAATGGTGACAAAGGACCAAAAACAAAAAGTAAGAAGGTTGACATGCATTGCAATTTTTGTGGGTGAGATGGTCATATGGAGTCTAAATGTTTTTAAAATATGGAAGATTTAGAAGCAACAATGAAGAATCACTATATCAATCTTGATTCTTGTTCATCTAACTCTTCTTCTCATGGACATGCACTTTTTTCTTCCAGTTTCTCCTTCTATATAACATCTGCTTCATATTCTTATGAGTGGCCTATTGATTTTGTATCATAATATCATATGGCTAAGGATAAAGCCATTTTTTATACTCCTAATTAATGTAACACCAAATAAATATTTGTTTGTGATGATAGATCTCTTAGTGTTGTAGGTTCTGGAACAGTTCAAGTAGATAATGGTCACTTCAATGAGATATTATGTGTTACATTTTTTTCCTACAACCTTCTATCGGTATATCATATCACTCATTTAGGTGAAGGTAAAACCATGGAGTTTTCACCTCACTTAGTTGTAATCAAGGACTTAAAATATCCTAAGCATGTTCTAGCAACTAGAATTTTTTATGATATTACCAAGTTGTACAAATTTTATAAATTTGGTTCATCATATTTTCCATCGGTTTTTGTTGTTCATAGCGATAACTTGAGAAAACTTTGGCATGAGAAGTTTGGTCATCTAAACTATATCTCTTTACATCGAATATGTAATCAAAATATGGTGGTTGGTGTTCTTATCGTTTCTTGTAGAGATGGTGTTTGTGTCGGTTGTGTTCTTGAAAAACATCATTAGAATAGTTTTGAAAAATGTGCATCTTGTCACACCTTGGCTTCTTTGTAGCTTGTTCATAGTTATTTGTGTGGTCCTATTTATTCTCCTTGTTTCTCTAGGTAAAAGTACTTCTTAAAATTCATTATGACTTGGGTTTGCTTCTTAAAACTCAAGAGTGAAGTTTTTGACATGTTTTTGGCCTATAAGGCCATTGTAGAAAAACAATCTAGACATTAAATTCAAAGGTTAAGAATAGATAATGGAGGTGAATATGTGAACAACAAATTTACATGTTACTATACTATACATGGAATTCAAATGTAGCATAGTGTTCCATATACACCACAACAAAATGGTGTTATTGAGAGAAATAATCCCACATTATAAGAAATGGATAATTGTATGATCAAATCTAAGGGATTAAATATTCATTATTGGGTGGAATACATCAACTACGAAAATTACACAGTAAATCACACTCCTAAAAATGCTTTAAAAATATATAACACTGGAAGAAGCATGAATTAAAATTAATCCAGATGCGAGCCACTTCTATGTATTTGGTAGTACAGCATGAGATCGCATTCCAAATGAGAAAAGGAAAGCATTATAGCCTAAAAGTAAGAAGTGCATTTTTGTTGGATATTTTGAAGATGTCAAATGTTACCAACTTCTTCAAACTCATTCCAATGAAATAATTATTAGAAGATATGTTAAATTTGATGAGAAACTCTTGGTCTATGAGCCTAATTTTTCATTTGTGTCATCTTCATCCTGTGAACCATCTTTGGCATTTGTGTCATATTTTATTCCTATTATGGTTTCTTCTTCAAATGATTACAATGTGAATGAAAATACACCTCCATTTGTTCACCTTCCTCCTGATGGTTCCATTGAACATGGACCTACACCAACACCACCACTTCCCATATTGGTATGTTCAACATACCAAGTAGTTAGTGGTCTTATCAATGATCATTTAGATCAGTATCGTACATGTTCACAGTTCTAGTGAGCCTCTTCTCTTTTGGCCCAAGTTTCAGATACTCATGATCTAGACACATTTGGATAATCTTGTATCCATCCATATTGGGACACAAAAATGAATTAAGAATATGATTCCTTAATGGAAAATGATACTTGGGATCTTGTGTTCGACAACACAAGTATTCCAACAGAGGAAGAACACCTTCAATAACCACTCACATAACCAGATCAAAGATCAACACACCGATGTTTTCACGTGGTAAAACCCCTACGGGGAAACATCCACGGCCCCAGCCAACGCGGCCACTTGGAGCAGTTTATTAATGAAAAGAAAAAGATTATAGAGAGATTTTACAAGAGAGTTTCTCACAATCGATCATCAGAAAATGACCCTTCATTCTCTTTAAATAGAGATCATGGACCAATCGGGTGTTAAGCCACAGATCAATGGTCGTTAAGATCGAGGAGAGTATGAACCATCAAATCACTCTATGTCGGGAACATATCGTGATCATCGTATTTCCTAACTACAAATGCATACTAATGCATACTAAAGAAACACACTAGAAAACACACTTTTACCTAACGACACAATAG
>JZKD02S2384138.1:1043298-1055158 GCA_000966675.3 Picea glauca
AAAAGAGCACTTCAATAACTTGATCATGAATGAGCTTTCTGATGAAGTGCATGTGTAGCTCGATGTGTTTGCTACGTTGATGTTGAACTGGGTCTTTGGTGAGCTTGATGGCACTCCTATTGTCACACCAAAGGCTAGTCGGATGTTGGTGCTGGAATCCAAACTCTGAAAGGATCTGTCGAATCCACGGGGCTTCCTGAATTGCATTTACCGTTGCTCAGTACTCTGCTTCTGTTGAAGAAAGTGCAATAGCTTGTTGTTTCTTACAGGCCCAAGTGACAGGTCCTGAACCAAGGCTGAAAACATAACCTGCAGTGGACTTTCAATCATCAGGGTCATCGGCCCAATCTAAATCAGTGAAACCAACCAATAAAGGAGTCCCCCCTGAACTGTAATGTATCCTGAACTGAATACCATGTTTGAAAACATAGGTATTCCAACAAAGGATGAACACCTTCAGTAACCACTCACATAACTATATCAAAGATCAACACACCGATGTTTTCATGTGGTAAAACCCCTACAGGGAAACATCCACGGCCCCATCCAACATGACCACTTGGAGCAGTTTATTAATGCAAAGAAAAAGATTACAGAGAGATTTTACAAGAGAGTTTCCCACAATCGATCATCATCAAATTACCCTCCATGCTCTTTAAATAGAGATCATGGACCAATTGGGTGTTAAGCCATGGATCAATGGTTGTTAAGATCGAGGAGAGTATGAACCGTCAGATCACTCTATGTCGAGAACATATTTTGACCGTCGGATTTCCTAACCACAAATGCATACTAAAGAAACACACTAGAAAACACACTTTTACCTAACAACACAATAGACCAAGTAGATCTTACTAACCCCTAAGTGTCTAAATATTCTAACATCCCCCCTTAAGAACAACTTGGGATAGGATTGAAGGATTTACAATAGTGACACAATAGGAGAAGAAAGGAGGCATTAGAGCCTATCCCCCTTAATCACAACTTCTTGAAATCCTAACATAGATCGAAGTTTGGAAAACTTTGCTTCTGTAAGAGACTTTGTGAAAATGTCTACAACTTGATCTTCTGTAGGGAAAAAGAGCACTTTAATAACTTGATCATGAATGAGATTTCTGATGAAGTGCATGTGTAGCTCGATGTGTTTTCTACGCTGATGTTGAACTGGGTCTTTGGTGAGCTTGATGGCACTTTGATTGTCACACCAAAGGTTGGTCGGATGCTGGTGATGTAATCCAAACTCTTAAAGGATCTGTCGAAGCCACATGGCTTCCTGACTTGCATTTACCGCTGCTCGGTACTCTGCTTATGCTAAAGAAAGTGAAATAACATGTTGTTTCTTACAGGCCCAAGTGACAAGTCATGAACCAAAGCTGAAAACATAACCTAGAGTAGACTTTCGATCATCAGGGTCGACGACCCAATTTGAATCAGTGAAACCAACCAATAAAGGAGTCCCCCCTGAACTGCAATGTATCCCAAACTGAACTGTACCATGAACATAGCGAAGTATCCTTTTAGCTTCTTTCCAATGGATTTAATGGGGTGTTTTCATATATCGGGAAACAATACCAACAGCAAAGGAAAGACCAGGACGGGTATGAGTCAAGTATAAGAGGCTACCAACTAACTAACGGTACAGGGTGGCATCAACTTCAGGAGAAGTACAAGTGGTAGAAAGCTTGACTCCAGGATGGAAGGGAGAAGGTGTTGGTTTACAATCATCCATGTGAAAGCAACAAAGAAGGTCACAAGCATACTTAGATTGGGAAAGAAAAATTCCTTCATTGGTTTCCAAAACTTGGAGGCCAAGGAAATAGTGAAAAAATCCTAAGTCTGTCATTTCAAATTTCTTCTTAAGGTTGGTTTTCACATGGTTTAAAAGTTTTGAGTCACTACCAGTAAGGATAAGGTCATCAACATAAAGGAAAAGGATTATGAGATGGCTTCCTACTTTCTTAGTAGAGACATTAGGATCAGAATGGCATCTAGAAATTCCAGTGGAAATAAGAAATCTATCCATTTTGGCATACCAAGCTCGAGGAGCTTGCTTGAGACCATAAAGAGATTTCTTGAGGCGACAAACAAGGCTAGAGTCATTATGGACATAGACAGGAGGTTGTTCTATGTAGATTTCTTCTTGAAAATATTCATGCAAGAAGGTGGATTTAACATCCATCTAATTGACCTCCCATTTATGTGAGGCAGAAAGGGAAAGAACAAGGCGAATGGAATTCATTTTAGCTACAGGGGCAAAGGTTTCATTATAGTCAATTCCTTCAACTTGGGAAAATCCTTTGGCAACTAACTGAGCCTTGTGTCTTTCAACACTTCCATCTGATGCATACTTAGTTCTGTAGACCCATTTGCATCTAACAAGTTTTCTTCCTTTTGAAAGAGATACAAGATCACAAGTATCATTTGCCATTAAATAACGATACTCTTCATTCATTGTTATATCCCAATCTGGATGACCTGAAGCTTCTACAAATGTCTCTGGATCATGAGTTTCTGAAACTTGAGCCAAAAGAGAAGAGGCTCGCTGGAACTGTGAACATGTCTGACATTGATCTGAAGGATCACCGACAAGATCACCAGTTGCTTCTCATGTTGAACGGACCCATCTAGGAAGCGGTGGAGCTGGTGCTGGTTCAGGTTCAAATGACTCATTTGGAGGAGGATGAGCAGGTGGAGGTGGATTTTCATCCTCACTGTCATCATCTGAAGAAGAAACCAGATCATAAGAAGGCACAAATGCCAAAGATGGCTCGCGGGCCGAATAAGGCACAATCGTCGAATTAGGCTCGCAGGCCAAGAGATTTTCACCAAGTTTAACATCTCTTCTAATAATAATTTCATTACAATGTGATTGAAGAAGTTTGTAACCTTTGACATCTTCAGAATAACCAAAAAATATACACTTCTCACTTTTAGGCTGCAATGCTTTCCTTTTCTCATCAGGAATGTGAGCCCATGCTATACTGTCAAATACACGGAAGTGACTTACATCTAGTTTAATTTCAGTCCAAGCTTCTTTCGATGTTATATTTTTAAGAGCCTTTGTGGGAGTGCGATTTACTATGTAATTTGCATAGTTGATGGCTTCCACCCAATACTTTAGACTTAATCCCTTAGATTGGATCATACAATTAGCCATTTCTTTTAATGTGTAGTTCTTTCTCTCAACAACACCATTTTGTTGTGGTGTATATGGAATAGTGTGTTGCATTTGGATTCCATGTGTAGTGCAATAGCTTATAAAATTATTGTTCACATATTCGCCTCCATTATTTGTTCTTAACCTTTGAATTTGATGTCCAGATTTATTTTCTACAAGGGCCTTGTAGGCCAAATACTTGTCAAAAACTTCACTCTTGAGTTTTAAGAAGTAAACCCAAGTACGTCTGCAAAAGTCATCAATGAAAGTTAAGAAATACTTGCACCCAGAAAAATAAGGAGAAGAAAGTGGACCACACAAATCACTGTGAACAAGCTGCAAAGGACCCGAGGCATGCCAAGAGGCACGTTTGTCAAAACTGTCTCGATGATGTTTGTCGAGAACACAACCGGCACAAACACCATCTCTGTATGAAACAAGAGGAAGACCAATCACCATATGTTGATTACATAGTTGTTGCAATGAGCGATAGTTTAGATGACCAAACCGTTCATGGCAAAGTTTTCTCAAGTCATCGCTATGAGCAACAAAAACTGATGAAAAAGTTGATGACCCAAAGTTGTCAAACTTGTACAACCTTGTAATATCATCAACAATTCCAGTTGCAAGAACATGCTTAGGATATTTTAGATCTTTGATTACAACTTGGTGAGGTGAAAACTCAATGGTTTTACCTTCACCTGAATGAGTGATTTGATATATTGATAGAAGGTTACAATAAAGACTTGGAACACATAATACATCATTGAAATTACCATTATCTACTTGAATTGTTCCAGGTCCTACAACACTAAGAGATCTATCATCACCAACAAATATTTTCTTGGTGTTACATTCATTTAGAGAAGAAAATATGGCTTTATCCTTAGCCATATGATAATATGCTCCTGGATCAATAAGCCACTCATCAGAAGAAGAAGAAGAAGTAGAATTTGAATTGAAGGAGAAACCAGAAGCAAAAAGTGCATGTCCGTGAGAAGAAAAAGTAGAATCAATACTGATGTTGTGATTCTTCATCATTGCTTCTAAAGCGGCCATCTTATTGAAACATTTGGACTCATCATGACCATCTTTATCACAAAAGTTGCAATGTTTGTTAGTATTCTTACTTTTATATTTTTCTCCTTTGTCACCAGTAGGAGCTGAAGCTGTCTGAGTAGGTTTGGGACCCTTATGTTGTTTGTTGCTGTAGCGAGGATGTTGCTTCTTGGGATACTTGGGTTGATCTTTCTGCTGGGCAACTAAGGCTTTGTTAGAGGGACCTACAGTGTTGATCATTCCAAATTGTACAAGCTTATCTTCCTCTCGAATCAAAGAAGAACAAAAGGACTCAAGAGTGGGTGTTTCATAAGCTTCTTCCCCTAGAGCCTCTCTCATGGCATAAAAGGTAGATACAAACACAGAATATGCACTACCTAGCTTAGAAAGAATAAGATAGATGCAGCGCTCTTCCTCCATCTTTATCTTACATTCTTCAAATAAAATTATAAGTGTTTTAAACCTAGATAGATAGTCTCCAAGGCAAGAAAAATCATTTGGACTCAAGGTCAGTATTTTATTTTATAATTGTTGTGCTCGAATAATATTGAGTTTACCAAACACAGATTCAATCGTGTTCCAAGCTTCTTTGGGGTCATCAATATCTTGAAGGTGGTACCTTAAATCAGGAGAGATGGAAATTTTGATTAGACCATGTGCTTCGTCATTCCTATTATTCCACTTGGCTTTCTTATCAACATCAGTGGGTGCTTTTTCCTTTCCCATGGTAATCCGATACAAGCCTTTAGTAAAATAAATCTTCCATATGAGATTTTCATTGGAAGTAGTTGTTGTTGGTAAGAAAGACAGTACTTGTAGAAGCCATATTAAATATGCAAATAATGTGGATTTAAAAACTGAAACTGATGATCTGGATGGAAAGAGCTCGAAAAATTATGCGGTTTAAAAAAAAAACGGCACTGAAAACAGACTTTCAATGTTAGAGGTATGCCCTTTTTAAAAAAGGCACAATCGGTAACCAAATGACCACGTGATTGTATAAGTTCCTTTATGAAGTGACCCACTTTTATAAAGAGAAGTGGGGATCACTTTTACAATGAAGTTACTTTATAGCAGAAAAGTTGCATGCAAAATAAATAACTCTAAAATAAACTATTAAAGCTACTTATAGTGATTCACTTCTATACTTAAGTGAAATACATTTTACAATTTTAGCATGAACTTTTTCAAAAAAGGTAACAAAAGAGAGACTTGAACTCAAGAGCTCTTACTTAATAAGGCAACTTTTAACCAAATGATCTAGCAAAACATATTGTAATGTTCAGAAGGAGGGTTGTTGTTGTTGTTGTTGTTGTTGTTCAGAAGGAGGATTGGGGGTGTTGTTGTTGTTGTTGTTCAGAAGGAGGATTGGGGGTGTTGTTGTTGTTGTTGTTGAAGATGGCCTTGGAGAGCGTGCTCAAAAAAAACTCTTTTCACACGAAAAAAAAATTCGCTTCTCAATGACAACAAGGGTTAAAACTCGGTTAGTTTACCCGGAAGATGCACATTTTCCTATCTATTTCTAATTTTCCGAGATCGCACAGGGCGCGGGGCAAAGAGAATACGCATATCTAAAAGAGTAGCAACCCAGAAATAAATAAAACAAAACCGAAATAAAACCAAAATACTACTCTGCAAAAATTTAAAAAATGTGTATTCAAGCTTTATACCTCTGGATCTGACTATATTGGTCGTATCTTGGGCAAACGAAAACCTTTTCGAGTGAAATGAAAGGTGTTCATGACTGAAACGAGTGCCCGGGACGCAACAGAACAATCCTCTCGGCCCAAAAATGTACGAAAATGACAGAAAATGGAGATGAGGCAACTCGGCTTCACGATCTCGATCTACAACAGGAGTGGGTCTTCAAACAAGCTTTGATACCATGTTCGACAACATAGGTATTCCAACAGAGGATGAACACCTTCAGTAACCACTCACATAACCATATTAAAGATCAACACACCGATGTTTTCACGTGGTAAAACCCCTACGGGGAAACATCCACGGCCCCAGCCAACGCAGCCACTTGGAGCAGTTTATTAATGCAAAGAAAAAGATTACAGAGAGATTTTACAAGATATTTTCTCACAATCGATCATCGGCAAATGACCCTCCATGCTCTTTAAATAGAGATCATGGACCAATCGAGTGTTAAGCCACGGATCAATGGTCGTTAAGATCGAGGAGAGTATGAACCGTCGGATCACTCTATGTCGAGAACATATCGTGACCGTCGGATTTCATAACTACAAATGCATACTAAAGAAACACACTAGAAAACACAATTTTACCTAACGACACAATAGACCAAGTAGATCTTACTAACTCCTAAGTGTCTAAATATCCTAACATCTTGTACCTCTTCTGAAAGGAAGAAAACTTATCATATTTAAATAGGTGTATAGAAATAAGTATGCATTAGATGTAAGTGTTGAAAGACATAAGGCTTGGTTAGCTTCCAAAGTATTCTCTCAAGTTGAAGGCATTGACTATTGTAATGAAACATTTTCCCACGTAGCCAAAATGAATTCCATCTTCCTTGTTCTAGTCCTTTCTACCTTTCATAAATGGGAGTTCCATAAAATGGATGTTAAATCCTCTTTCTTTCATGAGGATTTGCAAGAAGAAATATACATGGGACAACCTCCTAGATATGTTTAGAATGACTCCAGCCTTGTATGCCACCTTAAGAAATCTCTCTATGGTATAAAGCAAGCTCCTCAAGCTTGGTATGAAAAAATGTATAGCTTTGTTCTTAAAACTAACTTTTCTAGATGTCATTATGACCCTAATGTCTATACCAAGAAAGTAGTAATCCATCCCATAATACTTGTTCTTTACGTTGATGACATTATCCTCATTGTCAGTGACCCTAAATTTTTAACCCATGTGAAATCCAGCCTTAAAAAAAATTGAAATGACAAACTTGGGATATTTTCATTGTTTCATTGCCCTCTAAGTATTGCAAACTAAGGAAGGTTTTTCCATTTACCAGTCTAATTATGCAAGTGACCTTCCTCGTCGCTTTCACATGGAAGATTCTAAACCAAACCTTTATCACTTCTATTCTAAGGTTAAACATGCTTCCACTTGTACTAATCCTAAAGTTGATGCCACTTTGTACCATCAGTTAGTTGGTAGCCTCTTATATTTGACTCATACTCGTCCTAATATTTTCTTTTCTATTGGTCTTGTTTCCCAGTGTATGCAAACAGCCCATGAAAGCCATTGGAAAGAAAAAAAAAAGGATACTTTAGTATGTTCATGGTATATTTCAATTTGGGATGCATTAAAGTTAAAGGGGGAGTCCTTTGTTGGTTGGTTTCACTGATTCAAATTGGGCAAGTGACCCTAATGATCGAAACTCTACTACAAGTTATGTTTTCAGCATTAGTTTTGAACCTGTCACTTAGGATTGTAAGAAATAATAGGTTATTTATCTTTCTTTAGAAGAATCATAGTATCAAGAAACAATTAATGCAAGTCAAGGAGCCTTATGGCTTCAACATATCCTTTCAGAGTTTGGATTCCAAAATAACATCCAACCACCCTCCAAGTCGGTAGAGGGACAAATAGCAGAGACGAAAGAGGGGCATTTTCTACATGTGAGGGGAGAGGAAACTCCAAGAGCAATGAATCATGGAGTTAAACCACTTTGGCTCTAATACCACTAACAGGCCAGATACGAATAGAAGTTGTAACTCCAAACTTGATGATTTGCATTAACATCGGAGATTCATAAATACAATATAGCTTGATTATTGGTCTTTCCCTTTCGGGTGACTCTTCCTATCACCTGTGACTCTTCATATTTCTCTTAATTGATATTTACAATAATATTTACACAAGTAACGCAATCACAAGGATTACATATTTAACACAAATAAAGGTAGGACACCAAGGAAATTTAAAATTGGGGAGCATGTGTTTTTGAAAGTGAAGCCAAATAAGATTTCTCTGAAGTTGGGAAGCTACACCAAGTTAGCAACTAGATACTATGGTCCATTTGAAATATTGGATAGAATAGGACCAGTTGCATACATGATTGCATTACATGCTACTATAAAAATGCATTATTTTTTTTAAGTGTCATTATTAAAAAAGTATGTGGATGACCCTAAACATGTCATTGACTAGAATTTGACTCAGGTGGAGCCAAAATGAGACTTCTAGGTGCAACCAGTGCGTATACTAGAAAAAGAAAGGTCAAAATGTTGTAGAACATAGTCATAGGGAAGGTAAAGGTCTAGTGGACCTACTATAGCCTTGAAGAAGTGACATGGGATCTAGAGAATGCAATGTGGTAGACATACCCACATTGTTTTTGAAATTTTTGTGTTAATTTTATTGTATATGATGGTGATGTGCATGAGGATAGTGCAAAATCTAGGGAGAGGGGAATGTAACACGCCTAATTTTGATCCCCGGAATAGCAATGTACTTGTGTACATGATGATTGGATTAAGAGTTGAATGATGTAATATGTAAATATTTTACATTCAATGATAATAATAAAAGTTGATGCAAGGAAGGATTCAGGCTCACAATTCAAATATCGACAAATCAAAAAGCAATCTATGATCATTCTTGAAATTTTTATTTTTTAATATAAATTTTAGTTATCTAATAAAATGTGATTTGTAGTTTCATTGACAAACATTTTTGTTAGAGAAAAATATATCCTCTCAAATGGAATATTAGTTCTTTATTCTTTTGAAGATTTAGTTTGGGAATGGAGTCAATGTATTTCTTCTTTGTTTTTATTGAATTGTCCATAGATCCTTGAATCAATCTTACTATTGGTCAAGCACCAAGTAGTAGCGCTTAAGCTATGCATTGGGTAAATATTATTTTCATTTCAAAATAGTTGCCTTTGTGGAACTGTAGTTTCATTGTACAAATCAAGCTTGGGTTGTTTGACTTTCTTTTAAGAGTAATTGGTTAATCTAAAAACCACTTTAATTTTTTTTATAATACTAAGAAGAAATAATAAAATTGGATGAGTTGTTTATTACACTTTCTATTTGTTGTAGAAAGATTTAAATAAGTCGTATTTAATGAAATAATTACAATTGCAAGGTAATTGTGTATAACCTAACATATAATGTGTTATCTTACTATTTGGTCCATTAAAAACTATGATCTTCAATTATCTTCCCTTAAGTTTTATATCTATTTTTAAAGTTAGGATTAAGCTAGACAACAATTGGTATATGAGACCCTTTTGTTTGTGGGATAAGATACCTCATCCATGCATTGATTTTACTGCTAAAGTCTATGAAGGTGTACATACCATATTCCCCTTTGGATTTGAGCATGTGACCTCTTAGAAGGAAGCACGTGTTCTTAACCATTAGGCTCACTCAAGGTCTATATAATAGAACCCACCACATGTTTTGGTATTATGTTCCATATTAAAATATAATATATAAGGGAATTTAAAATTGGGGAGCATGTGTTTTTGAAAGTGAAGCCAAATAATATCTCTCTGAAGTTGGGAAGCTACACCAAGTTAGAAACTAGATACTATGGTCCATCTGAAATATTGGATAGAATATGACCAGTTGCATACATGATTGCATTACATGCTGCCATAAAAATGCATAATGTTTTTCAAGTGTCATTATTAAAAAAGTATGTGCATGACCCTAAACATGTCATTGACTGGAATTTGACTCGGGTGGAGCCAAAATGAGACTTCTAAGTGCAACCAGTGTGTATACTAGGAAAGAAAGTTCAAAATGCTCTAGAACATAGTCATAGGGAAGGTAAAGGTCTAGTGGACCTACTATAGCCTTGAAGAAGTGGCATGGGATCTAGAGGATGCAATGTGGTAGTCATACCCACATTGCTTTTAAAAAAATTATGTAAATTTTATTGTATATAATGGTGATGTGCATGAGGATGGTGCAAAATATAGAGAGAGGGGAATGTAACACCCCTGATTTTGATCCCCGGAATAGCAATGTACTTGTGTACATGATGAATGGATTAAGAGTTGAATGATCTGATATGTAAATATTTTACATTCAATGATAATAATAAAAGTTGACGTAAGGAAGGATTCGGGCTCACAATTCAAATATCAACAAATCAAAAAGCAATCTATGATCATTCTTGAAATTTTTATTTTTTAATATAAATTTTAGTTATCTAATAAAATGTGATTTGTAGTTTCATTGACAAACATTTTTGTTAGAGAAAAATATATCCTCTCAAATGGAATATCAGTTCTTTATTCTTTTGAAGATTTAGTTTGGGAATGGAGCCAATGTATTTCTTGCAATCTATGATCATTCTTGAAATTTTATTTTTTAATATAAATTTAAGTTATCTAATAAAATGTGCTTTGTAGTTTCATTGACAAACATTTTTGTTAGAGAAAAATATATCCTCTCGAATGGAATATTAGTTCTTTATTCTTTTGAAGATTTAGTTTGGGAATGGAGTCGATGTATTTCTTCTTTGTTTTTATTGAATTGTCCATAGATCCTTGAATCAATCTTACTATTGGTCAAGCACCAAGTGGTAGCACTTAAGCTATGCATTGGGTAAATATTATTTTCATTTCAAAATAGTTGCCTTTGTGGAACTGTAGTTTCATTGTACAAATCAAGCTTGGGTTGTTGTTTGATTATTTTTTCAGAGTAATTGGTTAATATAAAAACCACTTTAATTTTTTTTATAATACTAAGAAGAAATAATAATATTGGATGAGTTGTTTATTACACTTTCTATTTGTTGTAGAAACATTTAAATAAATCTTATTTAATGAAATAATTACAATTGCAAGGTAATTGTGTATAACTTAACATATAATGTGTTATCTTACTATTTGGTCTATTAAAAACTATGATCTTCAATTGTCTTCCCTTAAGTTTTATATCTATTTTTAAAGTTAGGATTAAGATAGACAACAATTGGTATATGAGACCCTTTTGTTTGTGGGATAAGAGACCTCATCCATGCAGTGATTTTATTGCTAAAGTCTATGAAGGTGTACATACTCTATTCCCCTTTGGATTTGAACATGTGACCTCTTAGAAGGAAGCACATGTTCTTAACCATTAGGCTCACTCAAGGTCTATATAATAGAACCCACTACATGTTTTGGTATTATGTTCCATATTAAAATATAATATATGACATAATATATTATATTGTGTTAATTTTTATGTGCTAAATTCAAACTCAGTTGAATAGTGTATGTGTGGTATAGCTATAAGGTGTTTATAGTATGTTTAATTTTTCAAAATTTAGATTATTTTAAGTTATTATTAAGATAGGGTGGTGTGTAATCACCAAAGTATATATATATATATATATATATATATAACATGATGAAATTTGTGCAACCAACTTTGACGCAATTTGCAAAACTTTTTTTGACATAATTTATGCAACTAGTGTAATTGTACACTTTGAGAGGTTAACACAAAGATGGGAGTGATAGATTTGGAAATGATGAATTTATTAGTGCATGGGACATTTACAAGAACATGTTTACAATCATATTGATTTTTGTCTTTTCTTATAATTTTCAATTAGAAAATATTTGCAAATATCACTCGATAGACAAAAGAGTGTTTTCAAACTACAACATACAGAACATGGATATGTTAATTCGATAAAAGATGTATA
>JZKD02S2384138.1:1061114-1083373 GCA_000966675.3 Picea glauca
TATCTAGTTGTCTATGTAGATGATTTGCTTATCACGGGAAATAATGATGATTATATAGCATCTATTAAAAAGGAGTTGCAGAAGGTTTTTGATATGACAGATTTGGGATTACTACATTATTATCTAGGGATTGAAGTAGATCAAAAACCGAAGCACATTTTTATTTCTCAGAAGAAATATATTGGAGGACTATTGAGCAAATTTGAGATGAAGGATTGTAATCATGTTTCTACTCCAATGGAGCAGAATATAAAGCTTACTTCAAATGAAGGTAGTGCATTTGAAGATCCAACAAAGTACAGACAGCTTGTTGGAAGTTTAATTTATCTTACTACTACTTGTCCTGACATAACTTTTGTTGTAGGAATACTTTCCAGGTTTATGTATCAGCCCTGTGAAGGTCATTGGACAGCAGCAAACGAGTGCTCAAATATTTAAAAGGCACTCAATCATATGGCATCAAATATTCTAAAGTTTCAGACTTCCATCTCATTGGTTATTCAGATTCTGACTTTGACGAAGATAAAAAGCATGGGGTGTCTACTTCAGGTTATTTGATGAATCTTGGATCAGCAGCCATCACTTGGAGATCACGAAAGCAATCAGTTCCTGTTGATTCTACAATTGAAGCTGAATATGTTGCAGCAACTCAAGCCACAAAAGAAATCATTTGGCTTTGAAAAATTCTTGAAGACTTGCAAGAGAAACAAATGACTTCGACGTCTCTCTTTGTTGACAATACTTCTGCAATACAATTGGCCAAAAATCCTAAATTCCATGATTGAACTAAACATATCAACACCAAATATCATTTGATTCAACATCATGTTGCGGCCAAAACCATACATATTAATCATTGTTCCACTTCAGAGAAAATTGCGGACATCTTTACTAAAGCTTTGGGTCGAGAGAAATTTGAAAAATTTCGAATGATGCTTGGGATGAAAAATGTCCCTTCGGATTAAGGGGGGAATATTAACTAATCCAGTGGTTATCTAATCCGGCGGTTATGTTTAACATACCACGTAACTGTAACTGTCTGCAACTATCTGTAACTGTCCGCAACTGTCCCTTAAATGTCCGCCTATACATAATGTGTCCAGTTTGAATTAATAACATCGATCTAACATTGATCTCTGTATTATGTGCGTACTGTGGAGTTTATTTGGCCTGTGTACATTTTTGTGTTCCCCTCTTTGGATCACAGTCTTTTCACATTGCTCCGCTGCTAAAAGTTGTTCTTCCTTATTTGTGATTATGTTTTAACAATGCCTATATGTTGAAATTCAATTTTTTTTTGAGGGGGGGAGGGGTCGCAGCATCCTTTCATTATTCCCATCTGCTGCAAATCATCCAAACTATGTTAAAGGTTATTAACTCCAAACTATGTTAAAGGTTATTAACTGATTACTTACTTTACCCATTTGTTGAAATTCAGTTTTTTTTGTGGGGGACAGCATTCTTTCATTATTCCCATCTGCTGCAAATCATCCTTTCGTTATTCCCATCTGTTGCAAATCATCCTACCTATGTTAAAGGCTATTAGTTGATTACTTACTTCATTAGATGGGTTGACCATGACCTTGTTGCCTCTTAAAGTTACGCTTTTCGATCATACCAATATGCTTAGTTTCATTCCAGTTGCTTTTTTTTACCATGGTTGGACACTGCTTTCTTAATTAAAGTATTATGGTCTTGTTATTTAGTTAGAGTGGGAATTACGGGTGGATCTGGAAATTGTAATAGTAAGTAGGGTACTGCATATCAAAGATGTATACTAGGAAAACCAATCTAGAAGGTGACAACTATGTTTTAATTTTTTTCTTTTTAAATATAATTTCAAATACAAAGAAAGAACTTATTGACTTGCAATAAACAATGTGTCCCAAGTGGATGTTATAGGGTCTTCTACGTCCTTTGTTCTATGCATAATATCACACTATTTTGATCTACCCATCTATAGAATAGTAAATCAATACAATAGGAACATAACCCCTTCATTTCCTTGGGGGCTCAATATTTAGCATGCATTGATAGTTGTCTAAGTTTGGGTTAGAGTTTTTACATGCTCTATAGATGGGGTTGAGATGTAGATACACTCAGTATCACAATATTATACTAATAAAATACTTTACACTATTACAATGATATTCACCTCTCTTATATAGAGTTTGAGAGGTCTTAGTTGTTCAAAACTCTAAACACTAATAATAACTAAAAAAACATATCAATTAGCTTAAGTCAATACAATGACTTTATTAAATAAGAAATTATTATATTCTAACACCCTCTCTTAACGCTTATAGTACTAAAAACAAAAATCACTGCAAGCAAACAAACTCTAACTAACTCTAACTCCAAACACATTTATTGAAAATCAAAACAATAGAATCAAACATTCTTCGGATATTTTTCTTTGAAAACAGCTTTTGAGCTAGTAAGAAGGCTCCTTCAAGTTGCTATGATTCCTCCAAAAGGTATAGCCTCCCAATTGTAATCCAAATTCCTAGCATCATTGGATACCATTTTCACATGAAATGCCTCATAACCCTCAAAAAGGTATGATACTAGAATTCCAAATCATAGATCTCCCCTTGAACTATAGAACAACAATCCCCACATGCATGTCTCGTAACCCCAATGAGATATAGTTACTATGATCTACAAGCATCATGAACTATTGAACATCTATCTATACTCTACTACATCGCCCCATGTCTTCAAAGTTTGGGCACCTTAAAATGCAAACAATGTCAATTCTTCAATGGGATCATCATCACTATTAATATTCGGTGGATCTCCAACAATGGCTACATTTGCTAATTCTTTGAGCTTTCCTTTAATAGCTTCTTTACAAGGAAGCTTAACAATAGAACAAAAATCCTAAGTATTAAATATTGAGTTGAAGGCATTGCAGTCTAATTGTATGTCGAGAAGGTAATGGCCATGTCCACCAATCCTATCAGTGATCCTTTCATATAGTTGTTCATAATTCCAAAAAAAAATTGACACGAAAAGCTCAATAAAAATGGTTGTTCACTGTCAGATTTCCCTTAGTTGATTGCATGTTAATGAAAACTTATGTAATGGAGTGTATAGCCAAATCGAGATTAGGGAAAATTTTAAAATTCAACTCTCTAATGGTGGTTACTTTCCTTTAACACTGCAATAGGTATGCACCAACAATGATCCAAAGACTACAAACAATTTACCTTTGTAAATAACTATACGCCAGTAGTTGTACAATTTGGCAACTAGTGATTTCATAAGGTTATTTCGCTTCAATTGAAAGCTTCTATAGGCTCACGACTCGTGGGATTCATAAAGGTATGGTGGCTCCCTTGGAAATGAACAAGTATTGCAGCTTTTAGTGATCATATAGTGTTCTCAGTCTCCTTCAACTATGAACATGCATTTCTCTAAAAAGGTGACTATAGTCCCCTTCGCGTATCGAGGAGAAAGGAAATCCATTGCAACTCCCTTCTATGCAAATGGTGGCTAGCCTCTATTCACCAAAACTAACTACATCAAATACGATAAATGGTAGCTTAGCTTGACTTCAAGACTAAGCTTCTTTAATGGGTTGATTCCTAATTCGTGGTGGCTAGCAATGGTGGCTCATCTCCAATCCATACTACTCTTCCATTGAACTAGCTCTTCACCTTTCACAGCTCAATGTCTAGCTAGGTCAGATAATGAACATGCTCTAATACTATGTTATAAAGATGAGCTATATCACTAATTGTTGAAACCCTAGATATGATTGAGACAAAGATACATACAATAACACTATATTATATTAAGAAAAGACTTCACACAATTACAATGAGGTTCAACTCTCTTGTATAGAGTTCAAGAGGTTTTATTTGTCAAAAACCCTAAATATTAATAATCACAAAAGAATTATACATTAGCTTTAAGTCACTATGATGACTTTATTACATGTAAACCTTATATTCTAACAATGTCAACTCTTCATTTGGGTTTGGGTTTTGGACCCTTTAGAATCTCCCAGAAAGTCCACTAGTGACTAGCTCCACAAGTGTGAGTGATGGGAGTTGACATGGCATCCACTTGGCCCTATGGTCATCAAAGCATTGGTCAACTTGTGGGAGGCGTAACTTCCTCATACTAACTCTTTAGTGATCTTTTGACTATTGAAAAACTCTCGACGAGTATAATAGTTTTAGAGGGTTGAGAACTTTATTTTCAAAGTTTTGACCCCAAAAACACTTGTTTAATGCCCAAAATGGATTGTGAAAGTTTTAAGACCCTAGATCATCAAAATAGGATCTACCCCTAAAATAGGCCCTACAAATCCACGGTTGCAATTTGTCACTCTTAAAGTACCAAAACAAATGAAAAATTGTATAGTGATCCTTTTCAAATCACTTAATGAGGGGCCATGTATATCTATTTCATCACCCATCATAGTTATTTACTTTTCCATGAACTCCAAAAGATTATTCGGCAAATTTATATTGTTCAAAATGTTGAAAATTACATGATGGATGGTCAACACTTCATCAATTGTATTTGCTCTAGTATCTTCTATGCTCAAATTTTATATCACTAGTTCATCACACTCATACCTTCAATCCTTGAAGCAACAAAAAAATGTGTTTCACTACAATAAATTCTAATGTAGCATGTTGCATTTTTTTTAATTACTAGCTAAGATTGTATCTACATATTCACCAATTTTGGTTCCTTTATGTGACGACATTCATGGAAAGAGTTTATTTCATTCATGTCATGTGGTTTGCAAATGTCCATGGCTATGGTGCATCTTTACTTCACCTCCTTCTTCTTCATCAATGGTGGGCAATCTTTTGTCAAATGATAAATATTATTGTATTATCAACATCTTGGCTTAGGTAGGTCTCAAATTCCCAGTAATGTGCCTAGTTTTCCGATAGTTGTAACAAGAAATTTGACCTACACCACCACAACAACCTCTTCCTCCTCTTACTCTACATGTGCTCATTTCAATTGAGCTAAAAACAAATAAAAAATATTTTGTTAGATGCTCACATAATGTTTTTAAAGATGTCTAGAATTCCACATTATGACCAAAAGATTTATATAGCTTACACCATAGAGTGTTTGATTATCTTTTATATGTTTGGATCATAGGGTAATGATTGGATCAAGTGAAGATACTCTACCAAATTAACACTATTCTACCTTACCTCATCTTGGAAAGGGATAAGATGAAGATGTGCCAGTATTGTACCCCACTAGAATTGGATATCCTTTCTATGGTGGTTATCCATTCTACATATTGTACACCACATGCATTCTCCACCATTCTTCATCTTAGTAATTTCTTGAATGGATGGACAAATTAGCACTATGATTTTGAAATTACACAAGCCCAAGTATATGGTTTGTGAGTCCTCCAATCATTTTTTGCTTATAATCCCATACATGCTCATCGAATTTTTATAGTGTTTGTTTATAATCCCATACATGTTTGTCGACATTTCAGTTTTTTTCAATTTAAAAAACGTTGCTCTTAATTTGGTTTTTGGAACTTCTTCATAAATTCTTGTGTTTTATAGAGCTTTACACTCATTACTATCCATATAGCCTCGCAAGTGAACCAATGGACATATTTCTCACCTTACTATACATTGGAAACCTAATTGAGGATTACATCTAAGATGAACCAATGTTTGTTGTATGTACAAATTTCAAGCTTTTTGGTTCAAGAATTGTAATTCCTCCAACTCCTTTTACTCATAAATTTGCTCCACCTCTCAACTCTATGAGATTACAATCAACCAAAAACAAAATAGGATCTCTCTCTAATATAGGGGTGTAGGTGCATAGGGGGAGTGAGAGTGGTGGGGAGGTTTCGCTCACTACTCTAAAGCTAATTATAATTTTATCATCTTAAACACGCATAGGATCATCTCTTAAACCCAAATTTAAAAATGGCATTATGATATCTTCTAGCTCTTTAACCTTCATTCTATGAAAAGATGTTTCTAAACTACTATGTGCCTCTTGTGTGACTTCATTGTGCTCCTCTAATACAACTTATTGTCATGCACTCAACTATGACTCCTACTATCTCATTGGATCTAGATGCCCACTATCTCTTCTACCAATGAGACTACTTTCTTCATCCCTTAATTGTTAATGAATTCTTTCTAGTCGTCTTCCATCAAATCTCTTGTGCAGCTTCTCTCCTTTGTCTATTAGATCAAGCAAGGACATAATCATTTTGTCCTCAAAACATCAAAGAATCCAACGTGTATCTCCCTAAGCAATAAAGTTTGACAAAATCTAATTAAAGTCCAAATGTCATCCAACTCAAGATCCTTGATTGCATTTATTATTTAAATGCAATGCAAATTGGTATGATAATTACAGGGCAATTACAATAGTGCACATGATATGAAAAACTCAATTTCTTAAGTAAATTAAATGTCATGGCACAAATATTTATGGCACATGTTCATATCCATCTTTGGTGAATTGTTGTTCAACACAGGGTTTCCTCCATCTAGCATATGCCAAATAGGGTTGGCATTATCCAAGCATAGGTGCAAGTTAATGCACTAACCAAAACTAAAAAAAGGGGTAGTGTTCATTTGTTAACCAAGTATTAAGAAGGATAACTAAGGGTTATGAAGGTTGAATTTCTCCACTTATTAACTCACTTCATTCTTAAATCCCTTTTCCTTCTAACTTAGTTTTTCAGTGTCAAGCTTTCTTAACATTTGTTAGGGTATTGAATTCTTTTTTCCATGTGTTTCCCAAATTTGACTTGCATAGGAAGAATTTAATATGAGAAAAGTGGACTTTGAAACCAAATTCTTTTATGGCAATATATAGTGCCTAATATTAGAGAATAATGGATTAAAAGTTCTAACAAATCATCCAACAATACCTCTATCATATGGAAGGCAATAGTATAGGCCTTTCGATTGATAGAGAATTGACTAGTTTGGAGGGTTAGAAATAGGTTGAAGGTTAGAATAGGGATGGATTCTTGGGTGGGCAGTGAGGTTGACTTCAAGCTTTCAGAAGTGAGATAAACTCCATAGAAAAGGAATTTATAATATGGCTCAAGCAACATCCCCAAAGACCTCATCCATATGGCAGGAAGATTGGAAGAAGGCATAGAAAATAGGCCTAGAAGGGCATGAAGAGGAATGGAAAGCTTGTATTGACAAACTAAAACACGTCCATGTGCAAATTAAAGAAACAGATGAACTTCTTTGGTCCAAAAACCCAATGCTTGGGGTTTGCACTCCAAAACTAGGATACAAAGCTATGTACTTATCGGACAGACCAAAGGAACCTTAGTAGTGGTGGAAGATGTTATGAAAAGACAAATCTCTATTGAAACTTAAGTATTCCTGTGATTTGCAATTTGGAGCAGAGCCCTTACGTGGGAAGTACCATAAAAGGAATAGGAATGGACCAAGTAGATATATTCTATGTAAATCAGAGGAAGAAAATATAGACCATTTATTAATATCTTGTGTTTACACTAAAGAAGTATGGAGTAAAATGGACTCTATGGTAAGAGTAAATGACAACTGGCAAGGAGGTAAAGTGGTTGAATGTCTCAGGAAATGGATCCAAAGGCCCAAGTTTATAGCTTACAAAAGCTCCCCTTAATTGTCGCACGAGTCCTTCGGCTAGCTAGGGACACCGGGGTTTTCAATGATAGGCATATACCTCCCCTTCAATATGCCTCCCAAGCAAAAACGGCATTCTCAAGTTTCAAATATACTTCAGAAGCCAATTCTCAAAGACAACTGACCCATGTTCCTATTGACAAAACTAAAGTTTGACCCATGTTCTTATTGACAAAACTAAAGTTTGAAGGTACTTTAACCCAATGAAAAAATCCCCAAAACAGTGGGGCTGGGGATATTCTATTTCTAAATGATTCACATAGCATCGAATTCAAAGCTAGTTTCAGGCAAGGATCAAACAACTTTTCAAAGCTTCTAGCTCTAAAACTTATCCTAAATTAGGATACTCTACAAGGAATATCCCATTTACAATGTTTTGGTGACTCAATGCTTGTCATAAATTGGATAGATGAAAAAACAGAATGGTAAATCTGGTACTCAATGCAATATATGAAAAAGTTAAATCATCCTTACCTGTGTTTAATTAGTTTACATTACATGTTTAAAGAGGAGAATTTAACAAGTAAACAACTGTACGAGGGGCTACCATTGGCTCCTAGTACAGGGATCTTGAGGGAAATCAAGAATGGTGATATCCTTAAGGAACACCACTTTACCGCCTTCATCTGAAAATTCCACCACCCAGACCACAAATGACAGTAAACTATGATAGATTTTTACAAGTTTTATGTCTAATTTTGAGGCTGTTAGCAAGGCACAAATACTACATGACCCATATAATGTTGTCTATAGGTTATACAGTATGCAAAATAAGGAATTACCAGACTTCATATATCAACAGCTAGCAGGGATCACTGTGCTGGAGTTACCCTTTTTTCTATTCCTGAGTTTTAGCTACACAAAAGATATGAATCCTCTATTTACATTAGACCAGTCACTTTTTTTTATTTGATAAGTTTTATGTCTAATTTTGAGACTGTAAGCAAGGCACAGATACTACAGGATGCATAAAACATCGTTTACAAGTGATATGGTACGCAGAAAAAAGGAATTATATATGGACAGATAGCAGGAAATACAGTGCTGAGTTACTTTTCTATTACTTGAGTTTTTCACCATGTAGAATATATGTAACAACATATCCTCTGCTAACATGGCACTGGTCACTTTTGTGTTTTGGATTTTTGTCTTTGCATAGAGATTAGCATAATATTGACTCTCTCAATGTTGCATGCATCTACAAAATGCATTTTTCTTTCAACTCAAATGAAATATACAATTTGTATTCCATAGAAAAATGAACATATTTCAAAATTTCTTTAAACTTTCTTTCACGTCTATATACAAAAATCTGTCAACTTTAATTACTTAATTCATAAAACTAAGTTGCCTCCCATATTAACGCTCCAACAAATACTTTTGTTCAAGGTAATTCAAAACCTATGCTAAGACAATTCCATTTCCTTGAAACTATTCGAATTGTTGTAGTGTTATCAACACAAAGATCCTTTTCCTATCAGGTTATCTGTTGTGATTTTGAACTTCATGTTTTTTAAACGGTTTTGGAGTTCTGAGATTGCATCCCCATCAAAGATAGGCTCTTACTTTTAATAATTATCTTTCTAAATAATCATAGGGTGTTTCTTTTTATTTGTGCCCATTGGACGTAGAGATAAAGACCAAGGAATAACGTGATAGGAGTTCTTTTGTTCCGGATTAAAATGTAACCTGTTTATGCATTATTGCTTTTGTTGCTGATTAAAATGTAACCTGCTTCTGCATTATTGCTCCTATTGATCCTCTCGTCACAAGGCGACTTCAATGAATTCCCACGAGACTTGATCTAAAAATGCCTACACCGTGTACTTAACCACATTAATGTTCTGTATTGAACTATATGCATACACAATACTGTATTTAATCTCAGAATTTTGTAATAATAGTATAGTTTTGGGACGCTCTATACTGGTATAGTAATAGTAAATAGAAAATAGTAATTTGATAAAACTTGTCAAACAAAAAAAGAGTGACTGGTCTAATGTAAATAGAGGATTTGTAATTACATATCTTTTGTGTAGCTAAAACTCACGAATAGAAAAAGGGTAACTCCAGCACAATAATCCCTGCTAGCTGTTGATATATGAAGTCTGGTAATTCCTTATTTTGCATACTATATAACCTATAGACAACATTATATGCCTCGTGTAGTATTTGGTATATTACATTAGACCAGTCACTTTTTAGACCCTCGATAATGGTATAGTAAGAATCTCAGAACTTTTTTTATTTTGTTCTTAAATCCTCTATTTACATTAGACCAGTCACATTTTTTGTTACCAGTTACTTAACCAAGTTGTTGGAACCCCACCTACACATTCAGTGGGCTCTGTTGTTGAGGCTATAGATTTTGAAGACCCAATGCAATTGTAGCCCTAGAGGTGGATGCCTTATCTGGGTTCAGGTAAATTTTATTTGCTTGTTTCTCATAGATGCTTTGTCATTTTGTGTTTGTATTTGGATAGTGCTTACGGCAATATACCTATGGTTCCACAAGTGTTTTTAAATAACTTTTCTTCCTATTTTTAGCATGGGAATTTGGAACTAGAAGATTCTAGGGTATCGTCTTTAGGTCGACCCTACCTTTTGTAAATTTCCAACGATACAATTTGCACAACCTTTTATGATATAGAGAGAGCACGCTATTAATGATGTATTAATAAAGTCATGTAATAATTATAAAACATTAAATACCTGGTATGTGTTTTATGTCAAGTATGTTGGGTGAACCAACATAGAGCCATGAAGTGTTGCCCAAATGTCCAAAAAAATAAATTGAATCATTATCACTAACGCAAATAATAAGTCAAAAAAATTATTGAATAATTGCCACTAACGAATATAATAGGTACGAATATTGTATTGAAAGCATTTTCTGATGTTGCTAGTGCAACATTTGTGCGAGCCACTTATAAATATCAAGTGGACACACCTTATTAGTAACTTGTCTTTCCAATGCAAACGACCTAGATGGAGAAATTGCTTGCGACGAAAAAATGTCTTACATGTCAAAATAAAAGGCCCCAAACAATCATTGGAATCCTGTTTTCTGAAGCATTGACGTGTTTGTTAGGTAACTAAGCTTTTTATAAAGCCCTATTGTCCAATAGGGCCTCCAACACTGAATTTTATCGAGGCTTTCCAAGCCAACTGAAGAGCATCAATATAGTTAAAGCAATTTAATTTCTAACAGAGCATGTAATAAAACGCATGCCGCAATAAGCATTCAAGACACTTGTTTTACATTACAGATCTTGTTTCCATAATTAAAATGACAACGTTGTAAAAAGTAAGTGATTAACAAACTTCTCGAACTAATCCAGAACTTGCACGGTTTTACATCCGATCTTGATTTAGTAGACTTTTAAAGGACCGTCATGTCAGCTCCTCCTGTTGATCATCGAAAATGGCAGATTCTACTATTTTCTCGTACTCTTCTCATGTTTGAACATACTCCCCAATTACATATACAACTTAATCACTAATGTGCAGAAATACCCTATTCCAAAAGCTGTTATTCCAATCAGCACAGCTACATGCATCACCAAAGTAGTTTAAAAATACATTACAAACCGGAAAAAAGACGTTACAAGAAATGTATGCTATCCAAATTTCCCAATTGGTTATATTTGCTGCCTATGCTACAAAGCACTCTTTCTATTTTTTTCGTAATTTGCATCATGTGGAATGAAAACACAATCTCTTCACTAGTGAAGCCTAATCAAGAAATGGTTGTCTAAACCTTAAATTCAGCAACCATAAACACCTTTTATATGAACACAAAGTCCCTATTTACTTCTCTAACCCTAATAATGGTAAAATATCTGAAATTCAAGTACAGACACACATATGAACCTGCCAATACGAGGGACAGAGAATTCGTTTTAGAAGAATAAGTTTTGGGGAACTGCAAATATGTATTTTCCAGCTCAGATGTGAGCTGCCAATAACATTTTAGAAAATACATATTTACAGCTCACAGACCTGTTCAATATATTGCATTGCTCAATTTATTCTAAGCATATTGATGCTTATACAAACTACGAGGACAGTAACTGTGTATGCTGTAACAGTTACCAGAGGTAAATGACACATTGGCTTGCTTAAGAAGAATGATAAAATCATTTATCAGCTATTAAACTGTAAAGATGAAATAATTTAGATACAACAGAAATTATTAGACACAAACAGCATATTATCACGGTATCTGTGCTGTTACCGAAGGCTTATATTGGATTTACTTTACAAGTCTTGCACGATGGAAGCAAAGGCATGTCACTCTTAATGCAATGACACTTATGAGAGAGTAGATTTAATATAAAAGTTTAGGTTACATAATCTTAATAACTATCACACCAGAATCACGAATTATCACCACTGCATGTGACACATTCGATAGAAACATCCACCATGGCAGTCATTCAAAATAACGACAGATGCTGCTCCCCATATATGTATATGGGTAGATTCTTCAATTACAATTTCTATACTAGACTTATTAAAAGATCGGAATGGATGGAGCCAATGCTAAGCAATAGAAATCAAAAATGTTCTCTAATTTTCCGATAACATTGGTGTATTTTGTGGTTCCAATATATGCATAAAACGCGGCCTAGTAGATAACCCATTCTAATAATATTTGAATAATCAACATTTGTGAGCCAGAATTAATCATTACAGAATTATGCGCTCCTTGTTTCACCTGTCATGTAAAGCAGTTGCTTCGCTAGTCTTTCCGAATGAATAGAACCGCTACATTCCTGCAAGTTATTCCTTTTGGAATCTTAGCGAAAGGCAATGAAAAATTCTTTGGCAACTTTACTTCTTGTTCGCCCAGCTGGAAGGAACAGCGGCCTTCTTCAGGAATCGAGTGAATAAGGAGCTCCATTTGTAATTGGGGGACACCCAACAAAATGGCATATTAACTTGCATTGGAGACCAGCATATTTGAAATATGTGTGGGGGTAGAAATCATTGTTAAAACCAAGAGCATAAATAGAATGCTAGAAAATAATATTCCTCTTAAAAAGTCAGACATGTCTAATAACTGTGATGCCTGAACAATGATCTCAGACTTAACAGTCCAGCACCAAGTCTCCAGTAATATCAACAAAAATGAGATTTTAACACAAGCAAAAGACATGTAAACAAGAACCGCGGGGCAGAAAAAGTTTACTTGCACAGAACAACTTACCATCAGATGCAGAAAGAAATTGGGGAGGGGTTAAAAATCATTGTTAAAACCAAGAGCATAAATAGAATGCTAGAAAATAATATTCTTCTAAAAAAGTCAGACGTGTCTAATAACTGTGACGCCTGAACAATGATCTCAGTTTTAACAGTCCAGCACCAAGTCTCCAGTAATATCAACAATATTGAAATTTTAAAGCAAGCAAAAGACACGTAAACAAGAACCGCAGGGCAGAAAAAGTTTACTTGCACAGAACAACTTACCATCAGATGCAGAGAGAAATTGCATACATTTTATGCATCCCCATCAAGAACATTACACCAATCTGGATGATCAAATACCTTTTACAGGATTCTCCCCTCAAGCATAAATAACATTGTTCTGTCTTCAGTTATAAATATCCATCAACCAAGGCTATCATGCAAAAAAATGTTGCACTATGAAAACTGCCAATGATGGCAAGTACTATAACTAAAAGGCAAGCTAACTAGACAAATAAGCTGCACAATAAATATAACAATGACTCGGGGAATGACCACATTCTGAAGCACGGCATTCCCACTTCACCTTAGAGACATATATAGAGATCATTAATTTTATCCCAAATTCACGTGCTATGAAGAAATCTGCTCTGCTAGCAGATCATTGGGTATGAACATGCATCAGCATTTAAAACTGGCATCACAGGGGAAAATGAAAGAATCTGAGCCATCTGATTGCATTTGTAGTATTTTCTAAAATCATCAATGCCCCTCTTTGGCACAGTTTTCTTGGACAATCATGGAAAACGGGCTTATACATACATCAGTAGATACACTGGAAGGAATGATTCGGAAAAAAAGACAATTCCAGAAAGCTTGCCAGGGTGATCAAACTTTCATGTAGAGGCTGTGCAATGAAACAAAGCTCCTGGAAGGATGTCTACAAGGAAGCTATCATGGCTGCTCTTCAAGATAAAGTTCAACGGAAATGCTCGACTCGCACCAAATTTACTGATAGATACAGCTAGCTAACAGAACTAAGCGCTCCCCGACAATGACATTAAATAAACGACAAATATTAAACCTGTGCAGCATTTATTGAGGCCTGGTACTTGAACGCACTGTTACACCATGAAGAAACTTCGTAAACCCATGAAAACTTAGTTTCCCATCTGTGCTTCTGATCCAATCATGCAGAACCGTATGTGCAGTAGGTGCAAGGTTCATTTCCTGCAAAGATTGGAGGATAAACTAATTTCATGATCAATTTCTTTCAAATAGTACAAAAATTGCTACTCTAGCTGCAGGTTAGTAGCATATACCCGAGCTAGTTCCTCAACTGAAATAACTTTATTGCCCTCCTGTTCAAAGAATTCATATGCAGTGCTTGCAATCTGCTCCCACCGGTCTACGGCTTCCAGCTGATATATACTGATTGCAGCAGCACAGAACTCTTCAAAGTCCATCCTTCTTGAAGCAAGATGTTCCATCTGGAAAGTTTGCCAATCACCTAGAAATTTAGAACCAACCTAACTGAAATTCATGAGAAGAAAAGAAACACACCAAAAAATAATTGTAGAATTCATTGTAATTTGTAAACATGACAGATGTTAACCAAGTTCATTCAGAAATCTTCTCTTTCAAGTTTCAACACTCTGAAGAGAAGCTGGAAATCAATTACACATTTAAGAAAGGAAAGAAAGACACGAAATGTTAAGATTCTAGAAACTAGCTGCCATGATTCCTGATTTCATCAGACACAAGAAGGAATATAGGTATGTAGGAAGTTCAATACAAGGAAATTTTTCAAAGGTATGTAGGAAGTTCAATACAAGGAAATTTTTCAAACCCAATATTTTTCTTTCTGCTCAGCTRAAGGTGAAACTGAATGACATAGTTGCTTGAAAACACAAGTAATGAGACCCAAAAAAAGGCCTTGGACTGCAAAAGAACTGTGAAAAAAAAATCAATTTTATCCATCATAGCCTTATTGACCTTTATTTCGGTTGCTAGGTAAGAAGTTTCATCACAAAGAAATTGAAACCAAATTAAATTTTGGATATCATCCTGTATATATTATACTCCTATCTGGAGTTTACCCTTCTGGGTTCACCCCCTGACTTTCTTATTGTCTGCTCTTTCTTAATCTAAGTTTCAGGTTTTGGTTTCTCGTTTTTGGAGGTCCTCTAGGCACAATTTATTGCTGTTGTTAATTGCTGTTCTTCCGAGCCCCATTGGCATTCATGGAAACTAATATAATTTTATTTTATTTCATTCCATATCATTAAATCAACAAAAACCTCTCCTAACATCATTATCCTGCAATACTGATGACATCATTTGACCTCAGTCCTATATATAGGTTATGCTCAAGAATACATGTAAATGAAAATAATTACATGAAAGATGAAACATTTAAAGCAGCAAAGTTTTCCAATGGATAAATCACCTCTCCCACATGACCCTTTTAACATTGTGATAACAATAGAGTTTTGTTAAGAGATGTCTAGAAAATAGATTTTTTCATATCATTCATGGTTTACCCATGAAAGATGTACATGAGAGAGAGAGATTATGTTCAAAAAAGCAAAGTTCCCCAGTGGATATGACCTCTCCCACATGACCCTTTAACATTATGATAACAATAGGGTTTTGTTAAGAGATTTCTAGGAAATGGATTTTTCATATCAATCATGGCACACACATGAAAAATAAACACGAGGAAGGGAGATTATATTCAAAGAAGCAAAGTTCCCCAATGGATATGACCTCTCCCACATGACCATTTAACATTTAACACTATGAAACAGTAAGATTTTGTTCAGATTTCTAGGCTACGGATTTTTCATATCAATCTTGGTACCTGCATGAAAAATATTCACGAGGGATTGATTATTCCACGTTTATCCGCAATCTTATCTGTTACTATGCCATTTGCTTTTTTTCTTTTTCAGGGAGGAGATGCCCTCAATGAAATAAAAAGCATCGTCCTGGACCCATTTTAGGGGCAGGTCCCATTTCAGTGTTTTGGGGTCCAAAACCTTTTGGAGCCCATTTGAGGCCTTAAACAATCGTTTTTGGGGTCAACATTGTAACCTCTCGACTTGTTCTATGCATCAAGAGCCTTCCAACAACACGAAGACCACCTCAATCAAAGTTAGTATGCAGAATTGTATGCAGAAGTTATGCCTCCCACAAGTTGACCTATTCTATTGACCACCATGATACGGAGTGGATGCCACATCAGCTCACATTACTCACATGTGGACTTTCAAGAAGATTCTAGAGGGACCAAAACCCTAACATTAATTAGGAGTTTAGGCATGCAAAAACCTTAACCCTAACCCTAGTCAACTATCAACACATGTTAAATATTGGGCCGCTAGGAAAGGAAGGGGTTCCATTCTTATTGTATTGTTATTATTGTTACATAATGGATGGCAATGAGATTTTGGATCAAAACAAAAAAAGCGAAGGAGCCTAACAAAGCCATAATGGCCACAATGTCCATGGCAACCACCTAGTGAGTGCCCCGTTCTTTGTATTTGAATTTCATAACTAAGAAGAAAAGAGTCGAGCATAGGCCTTGCCTTCTAGTTGGGTTTTTCCCATATTGGGTTTTCCCAAGGTACATCTTGTGTTCATTGTGTGCATAATAATAAATTGCAAAAACTTGTAAGATCTATTCAAGCTAACTTGTAAAATATGAGGTGGAATATCTTATTGTATTGATATTATTGTTACATAATAGATGGCAATGGGATTTTGGATCAAAACAAAAAAAAGCAAAGGAGCCTAAAAAAGCCATAATGACCACAATGTCCATGGCAATCACCTAGTGAGTCTCCCTTTCTTTGTATTTGAATTTCATAACTAAGAAGAAGAGTCGAGCATAGGCCTTGCCTTCTAGTTGGGTTTTTCCCATATTGGGTTTTCCCAAGGTACATATTGTGTTCATTGTGTGCATAATAATAAATTGCAAAAACTTGTAAGATGATAAGATCTATTCAAGCGAATTGTTCCAGTGGAATATCCACGGTAGTTTACAGATCAAAAGCATTTTGCTTTACTTAGCCTTGATTCCATTATTGGGATCAAAATAAAAGATGGACTTGAGAATACCAATCCCAGGGAATTTTACGGTGTCACCAATTTTTACCACCTATCCTCTATAGGTGAGAAGTGTTGGTTGACTCTTTCTTAGTCGGGAAAAGACATTTTGCTCCCAATCATCAAACCATGTTTCTATAGCCATTTTTGGCAATTTTGCATTGTTACAAACCACAATAGATATTAATGAACATAAGTATCCAAGTGCAATGACAACCAAAAGCCCCAAAAAATATTAGGAATGGAATGGAAAAGGTAATGAAATCCATAATGAATATTTCAATTAAAATTTTTCCATATCTCCTAGAATGCCTCTATCTGAAGTTCTTTTTTGTATTCTGTAAACATATTAAATATTACCAATGGCCATATCAAGGCAAGACGTCCTTTGAGAACAAAGCTATTTCCTTTTGTTCCCTCCTCGCAATAAGATCTCTCACTTTATATGTAGGTTCCTAGTATTTCATCAAAATCCAATTACTTTCAATGGCATCTGCTGGAATTTTCTCAATCTAGTGCACAACATTTGATTATATACTACACTTATATTTCAACAAAAAAATCCTAACAAAAACAATGTAGGACTCGGTCTATATGAGCCAGATGGAAGTAATGGCATTCTGATCCACAAACTACTGGAAAGTTCCCATATATAACCCAGACACAATACCATGCCACTTATTCTGTTTAATCAAAACATTCTCAAACTGGGTTGTTCCAAATATTATATTGACTACTCAGATTCCACTTATGAAGTTCAATACATGGGATCACAAACAAATTCTTTTGATTAATCAAAGCCTTGTCATCTGGCCAAACCCACTTAAAAACATTACAAACCACTGCATCAGTTGGAGAGGAGAGGAGCCGCTGATCTACATTAGCATAATTTCTAGAATTGTCTCAGCAGGAAGATACTTAGGATGAAGTTATCATATATAACAATTTGTTCAATGACCTTTACTATTTTGTTCAATTTTGGAATGCAAAGGGTTTTGATAGAGCACTGCCTTTTAACTTAAATATTATTAAACAGGGAATAGTAAAATATTTAGGCATTAAATAAGAGATGAACCTTTATATAGATTTCTAGCCATTGTACAGGTGTACATTCAGTAACAAATACTCCTACCAGTCATCAAGGAAATACAAAAACATAAGCAGCAGCAACAAAAAATTAGAGATGAACTAACAAGCATCAAGGTGTAACATATATTATTGATCAAGAGTATACTACAACAATCTAGCAAATACAAATGCCCAAAATCTTATCCTTGCAACATACCGTATTGAGAATATCCGGAACCTTAGATTCCTTCATAGCCTCAGTTGCATTCCTCATTAAAGCCTGATACAACCAAAAGAAAAGCAATGTATATATGATTAACAATACCATATCAACCATTGTAAAAGGCCCCAATCACACTCAGGAGTCTGATCTGAAACTCAATAAAGAGATTGCATTGCAATCCATGTATGAAAGCAAACAATAAATTAATTACAGATAGAATAGAAAGTGTGCAAACTAAATAAATTATAATAATCAGGTCAGTGGACCTTACCAATCTGAAATTTTCCAGGGAAATCTTTCCGTCTTTGTTGGGTTCAAGAAGTTTAAACTGTGATCTGAGGTAAAATAATTCATTTTCTGTCAATGATTTTGACAGTGCCTGCAGCCACATTTGATAAAGTCAACTTCACAAGCTTGAATATCTAACACTGAACAAATTTGAATCATTCGTCAGGGAAAAAAAATTGTTTACACAAACTATTTATCCAAGAGATGCTTTTACGGAAGGACATTGTTTCTGGTATCAAGAAAACAGTGACCATGCTGTTGTTCATACTGGGCACTTCTCTATACTTACTCTTTGTACTGCAGTAGAAAAATGAAAGAACAGAATAATTTTACAAAGGAGATACTAAGTAATTGCTTCGTGGACATAAAGCTATGTTACCGGATCCATCTGGTCTGAACACTGGATCCGCGGATCTGCGTTTCAGATCCAGATCCACCCAGAAACGGATAGGATCCGCCACGTCGAAGTTTCTGTTTGCTGACGATACGGATCCTGCGAAGAGGAAACGGATCTGGAGAGGAGGAAACGGATCCTGTGAATTGGAGACGGATCCTGAACTAAGCAACTACTGGAAAATATCCATTATCAGATTACAAGTGGAAAACCCCAACCTGATATCCTAGATGGACAGAGACCTCCAAGTCTGAACCTTCTAGATTTGCAGGTCCACACGCCAAAGACAGCTCACCATATTGGACACATGTTTATGTGGGCCTCAGACTTATAAATATTAAGGCTTATAGCTCCACTAAATGTATGAGTTTAACATTCCAGTCAGACTGAGTCGGTATACTAAACCTTATTACAAAGGTGTTATACGGCACCATAAGACTCAACACCTAGGTTCTAGTATTTCAGTGCTAATTATCAATCCTAGTAACAAATATGCTTCTTGATGAGGATTTGTAATTTGTAACATTGCAGTCCTAAATTAATAGTCTTGCAATCTTTGGAACAGAAATTACTAATCAATATTTAATAAGATAAGATAATTATATTAATGTCCAACAAATGACCACAAAAGTAGGTCAATGGGACTGAAGAATACAGCAAGTATGAATACAATGTGTGAATGCAAGCGCATCTCCTAGAGAATGCCGAAAATAACATAAAGAAATAAACCTGCAGTAGTACAGCCTCGAAACACATGTATATGACCGTAACAAAGGTACAGTGATACAAAATAGTAAGTGAGTTTGTCCAAGACTGGAAAAGTGGACAACTCGAGTCTCCAGAGTCTGTCAAGAGAGAGAGAGTGAGGGGGAGATCTGACGATGAGGCTAATGATGTCAAGGTCTCCCGGGTCTGTTGTCGATTCTTGAATATAGAGTAATGAGGGTCACTTGATAACAAATGTTTTTGTATTTTGACAACATTTAATAAATTAAGGGTGCCCATTGTTATAAGGAAACACCTTCATCAGTGTAATGGAAAGCTTGTCATTCATAAGCTTCAGGTTCTCAGCTGAAGTCATCCATCTTTGTAATGTAACTCCCGTCTCATCTATTTCAGTTTCTGTGTCTCCATTTGGGATGTGTCTCAGCTATGCCTTCTATCTTTCATGATTTGTTTCTTCATATGCTGTCGCCCATGAGAGCTGCAACATTGGTATAAAAGCAGGTAAAGTTAGGTCGGTCACTTTGGCATTTTTGGTGCTGCCATTTCCTTCTATAATTATAAAATAAGCAGCCCAGAAGGTGCAAAAGGGTATCTACAGTCTCTAAAGTTACAAAGAGCTTTGTTCTTATTTTCATAGGCTACCTTCTGCATCAGCTCTGTCGTCTTGGTATGTTCTATATCTGCTGCAATTTGATCATTGTTTAGAACTCTCATATATTTTAACTACCTGACTACAAATAATCCTACACTCGTGTGAAAAGATTTATTTCCCACAGTTCACACTCAGTATGGTGTTGTTAAGAATCCTAGTTAAAAGGGTCATAATTAATGTTCATGAACAACATTAACTATAGGTAATTATATAAAAAGTTAAATAATGTATTGTATCATGTATAAAACAAAGCTATCTTTGAGCCAGATGTGAGATCTCTCCCCCAGTGATCAGTTGGGGAGGTCACGGGTTCAACTCTCTTGATCCCCTCGGGGTGAGGCTCCGTAATCAGGGCTGACGGTTTACCCTGTTTACCATCCACAAAATGTGGGGAAGTACTTGGAGTGTTTCCTGCGATTTCTTCCGTCGGAAAAAATAAAACAAATCTATCTCGATGCATCCAATAACTCATTATCAATAAGCAACAGATTCTACTCCAATATATCTCTCATGTGCATGCATTTGTAGCAGAGCATGATACTGAACCTGGAGCTGTGTTATAAGTTTGATGATCATGTGGATGGAGGAGTCATTCCATGAAAGAGAGACTACAAAATTACTTCATGAAAGAATGAAAACTCAAGTTGTATTAGAATGGAGGTTTTAGCAGTTTTGTCCTTAAGTTTTGGTTTCACTGCATGTAAAATTTCAAGTCAACATGTTTAAAGTGAAGTGGTCACTCAAAGCACGTCAGCTCAAAATCCCACATGCAGTGGAACAAAAACCCGGTCTGAGTTCATGTTCGAGTTTGGCAACCATGAGGGGCTCAGCAAAAATTCGGCAATGGAAAACTAAGAAATAAAATTCAGTATTAAGTTCAATAAACCATATAATTCAAAATTTTCAAATTTTAATTATATAAATTAAATTCCATGTGCTCATTAAACATATATTATAATGAAAATTAAATACCAATATTAAACATATATTTCAAAAAGACGATATCTTGTTTAGAAAATTAAGGGTCTAGGCTAGATTTTATAAATTAGGGTATTTTGCCTTTTTCCCTTCTAAAAATTGAATTCAAATAAATTTGCCTTAAAGTTTGGTTTCAAGTTCAAATTCGGTTGAAGTTGAGTGAATTTTGAATTCCAAGCTTGAAATTTGCCAAATATGGTGAATCAAATTGTTTTGTTGTCTATTACAAAAAAAAAGACAAAAGAACAAATTGATAAAACAGGAACTTTAGTTGTATGCAAAATTTTAAATAACAATGATATTAACCATTGACAATGCATAAAGCATTTTGATCATCAAAGGCATACCAAGGGAAGAGGCAAATGAGCAGATATTGCATAACACATGCCAGGAAAACAACTGGACAATGAACAAATATCTCCAAAAATCTAGGCATGAGGTACACGAGAAGAAAAAGAGTTGGGGCACATTCCCAGAACGTCTCCACAGCATAATAGAAGCCCACCATAATTGCAAGAAAGCAAACAAAGAATGACCAGTGATTTGAAGAATTGTTCAATTTAATTCCTTGGAATACAAGGCAAGTAGAAATTTGGAATAACTGAAATCTTTTGAAACCAAATAAAACTTTGAGGTAAGATAAGATAATTTTATTAATGTTATCATATGACCAAAACAGTAGGTCAATGGGACTAGGAAGGACAAACATTGGTAACCAAATGGATGGACTGCCAACCACTACTCCAGAATGCTAGTAAAAAAAAATATATGTGACTAAGTAATACAATAAAGAAAAGAAAGCCATTACATAACATTCACAAGAGATGACAAAGAAGGGAGTGGGGAAAATGAAGAATTGCTGCTACCTCAATCATGGATAAGGCACCAAGAATGTTTGTATAAATCTGTGTCTAAGGTACACTGTTAAGCATGTTCACATCAAGAATGGGTAATCTTTGTACTTGTGGGAAT
>JZKD02S2384138.1:1083383-1101077 GCA_000966675.3 Picea glauca
TGGTGACCTAATAGGACATTTGTCAAATAGTTGAAGATCGTTATCTTGGTTTTACCAAGGTTGATCATCAACTTTTGAAGATCACAAAATTTGGATAAAGGGTCCAATTGTCTTCAAAGTGGAGATGCTAAGAGGCACATCGTTAACAAAAAAGAGGATGAAGATCAAGAAATGGGAAAAGAGGCAACCATTACTAGGTGTAATATGCTCCTACAAGAAGGATTTTAGCTTATCGATATAAATCCCAAATAGTGTGGAAGAAAGAGGACACCCCTGCTTCGCCACAATGGTGTTCCTTATAAAATGTAACAATCCATACACTGTATAAGACAACCAAGACAAAATCATAGAGACGAATAATAGCAGTGATCGAGTCACAAAAATGTCAACGTCTCTAAGTCTCTAGAATGGGGCCTTCCCTCCAAACCGAGTCAAATGCCTTTTGAAAGTCAACATAGAAGTAGAAGAATTTCGAAGAACAATATTTTACCTCCTCAGTGATGGCTCCAACAGTGAAGATATGGTTTGATGGTTAGGTACTAAGATTGAAAGCTTTCCTAACCCTTGGCCCAAAGAAGTATCTTTGATAGTATTGATGGAGTGAGGTAGCATACAACTTGGAGAATGCATAACCCACCATGGTCATCCATTATGTATTTGAATCAGCACTAGACGTTGATTTCTAGATCAGTTGGATCATATCGTGAGACTTGATTGGTTAAAAACCTAGGCAAGCAACACGATTAAATAAATCAACAATATAGTGAACTAATGAATCAATACCATGTTTGAAAAACTTTAACTAAAAACCCTCCTTATCTACTACTTCGTTGTTATTCATCTCCTAAATCGCTTGTTGATAAGCAAGTCCCAAAAAATCTGACAATAAGATGGGAGGGATGTGACAAGGACCTATGGCTACCCGTGAATGTAAGACCCCTATCTCCCCAATATGTAATTAATCATATTAATGATTGCCAAACCATGGCATATAAATATTGTAATTGTTTTTTGTTTGATTGAAATGCCAACTAGCTAAATGATGGGTTAAGCCTTAAAAGTATTGGCCATGATACCACTAGAGGAATGGGAGGAGGTTCTATTAAGCTAAAGGACCCAAGCCACCTTGCTGAAGTAGTATCTTGGAAATATTCAGATTATTTTCCTTACCCATGATTTCAAGGCAAATCAATTAATGAGGGAGGATTGGTGGTTGAGCAACCAACCACCCTCAATGAATGGAAGTGACAGGAAAGATGTCAACCAAAGGACAGCAGGAAAGATCACCACGAGTCCCCATGATTGACCCACGAGTTGCCTTCTAACAGAAGAATGGGAGGACAGGTCGAGAACCTTCATGTGTGGGTCATGCAAGAGAAGAATACATGGGTGTAGCAGAGAAGGAAAGGGGGCATGTAAGAGAAGCTCAGAGGGAACTCGAAGGTAGTTCGAGCCTCAGATGCACACATGAAAAGAACTCGAGAAGAGTTCAAATTCCAAGAGAGAGGAGACAGATCAGACAGAGTTTTTGATATNTGGTGACCTAATAGGACATTTGTCAAATAGTTGAAGATCGTTATCTTGGTTTTACCAAGGTTGATCATCAACTTTTGAAGATCACAAAATTTGGATAAAGGGTCCAATTGTCTTCAAAGTGGAGATGCTAAGAGGCACATCGTTAACAAAAAAGAGGATGAAGATCAAGAAATGGGAAAAGAGGCAACCATTACTAGGTGTAATATGCTCCTACAAGAAGGATTTTAGCTTATCGATATAAATCCCAAATAGTGTGGAAGAAAGAGGACACCCCTGCTTCGCCACAATGGTGTTCCTTATAAAATGTAACAATCCATACACTGTATAAGACAACCAAGACAAAATCATAGAGACGAATAATAGCAGTGATCGAGTCACAAAAATGTCAACGTCTCTAAGTCTCTAGAATGGGGCCTTCCCTCCAAACCGAGTCAAATGCCTTTTGAAAGTCAACATAGAAGTAGAAGAATTTCGAAGAACAATATTTTACCTCCTCAGTGATGGCTCCAACAGTGAAGATATGGTTTGATGGTTAGGTACTAAGATTGAAAGCTTTCCTAACCCTTGGCCCAAAGAAGTATCTTTGATAGTATTGATGGAGTGAGGTAGCATACAACTTGGAGAATGCATAACCCACCATGGTCATCCATTATGTATTTGAATCAGCACTAGACGTTGATTTCTAGATCAGTTGGATCATATCGTGAGACTTGATTGGTTAAAAACCTAGGCAAGCAACACGATTAAATAAATCAACAATATAGTGAACTAATGAATCAATACCATGTTTGAAAAACTTTAACTAAAAACCCTCCTTATCTACTACTTCGTTGTTATTCATCTCCTAAATCGCTTGTTGATAAGCAAGTCCCAAAAAATCTGACAATAAGATGGGAGGGATGTGACAAGGACCTATGGCTACCCGTGAATGTAAGACCCCTATCTCCCCAATATGTAATTAATCATATTAATGATTGCCAAACCATGGCATATAAATATTGTAATTGTTTTTTGTTTGATTGAAATGCCAACTAGCTAAATGATGGGTTAAGCCTTAAAAGTATTGGCCATGATACCACTAGAGGAATGGGAGGAGGTTCTATTAAGCTAAAGGACACAAGCCACCTTGCTGAAGTAGTATTTTGGAAATATTTAGATTATTTTCCTTACCCATGATTTCAAGGCAAATCAATTAATGAGGGAGGATTGGTGGTTGAGCAACCAACCACCCTCAATGAATGGAAGTGACAGGAAAGATGTCAGCCAAAGGACAGCAGGAAAGATCACCACGAGTCCCCATGATTGACCCACGAGTTGCCTTCTAACAGAAGAATGAGAGGACAGGTCGAGAACCTTCATGTGTGGATCATGCAAGAGAAGAATACACGGGTGTAGCAGAGAAGGAAAGGGAACTCAAAGGTAGTTCGAGCCTCAGATGCACACAGGAAAAGAACTCGAGGAGAGTTCAAATTCCAGGAGAGAGGAGACAGACCAGACAGAGTTTTTGATATGAGAAGGAGAATGGCCTTCTCTTACCAAAATTGCCCTAAGAACCTAAGAAAGATTTCCCTGGTGGTATCATGGCCTTGCACGAGGGTGGCTTGTTGTTGAAGTGACTGGGCATGCAGAGCCTATGGTAGTGTGGAAAGGCGAACACCCACAGTCAATCGATTGGTTAACTTCTTCACTGAACATATAAGTACCTCATATACTCTGTGTAATAGAAATAAATTATATGGTTGGATGTTTGCATTGTAATTATGAATATGAATGTCGGACTTATGGGCTTGTTTATGTCTCCATTGGGAGGCCTTTGTACTTGTATGAAATGTATCTGTATGGAATCACATGTGTATTGCATACCTGACCAGGAGGACCCTACATCTTACCTTGAATGTTTAATGAACTATACAAATGATTCCATCCTGTGAATGTATTTATGGATATAATTGTATGTTTGTGCCTCCTGAGTGTGCAGTGGGGTAATAATGACTGCAGTGTGATACCTGTGAAAAGATAAACAGGCATATAAACTAAGAGATAAATGAGAGGTCTGATAGGAAGGAAGTGCTATAATCTTCCTCATCAAAGGGACGATACCTTAACTATAATAGTCGCCCGAGGGAGGTCGAAGAGGGTTGTTAAGCCTGAGATATCTCTTGGACTCGAAGAAAGTCGAGACTCTAATTCCTTGAATGGTCATAGGATTTAAACCCTTATTAGAAGGACTAGGCAGAGGTACCCCAAGATAGGTACCGAAATGTCTTAGTGCCTAAGGGAGGTCTCTATGTAATTCAGAGAGCCTTAATTCTTTTGTGGAATCCCCAGTCCTGGTATGGACAACCTGCGAAACGCAAATCTCCACCTAAGTGGCAAAGAGGGAATGCCTTAGTGATTTTCGGAGCAAGGTGAGAGTTCCTAAAGGCCTGGTAAGCCTTAAAAAGAACTTGGAAAAAATTCCTGAGAGTTTAAGTCCTGAATCAGACTGCTAATCGAAGGATAACTCATATTTTAAGCCGAGTGAAGGACAGTTGTTGATCCGTCAAAACATCGGAGCCAGGGAAATGGTTGGGCGATGAGCCATCGGAGCATTCCAGTGTTGGGTTTCCCTTCGGCTCCTACGAAGGGAACTCTGAGAACAAACGTGAATTGTTGATCGAAGAGTAGGCATAACGCAGTCTCAGTCGTCGATTCGATGCGGGCCTTACTAGTTCGCTTGGTGAGTAATGGGAAGGGGAGTGACATCAAGGTGACAAAGGCACCAACAAGGCAACTAGTGTGTCCCACGTGACGACACGTGTCAAATTTTGGTTACAAGGGGCAAGAGTGAGCCCAGTTGGGGCAAGAAGGCCTTGGGCCATCATTTTAAATCTCAGTCGTTGAGTTGGCACGACGACTAGATCTCCATCGTTCGTTGGAGGACACAGTCGTCAAAATGCTTGTGCACAAGGCTGCATGGGGTGTCGACAACGACGAAGACTCCAGGAACGAACGAGAACCATTGATCCATCGAAGAGTGGTCTCAATGAGTATCTGGACCATTGATGTCGATCATAGCTTCGTCGGGGCGTAGGCGAACATAGATCCAAGTGTTGGATTCCGGAGAAGACAGACGATGATGAAGAAGACAGGTGGCAGCACCTGGTTAGGTAAGCCCTGGTATCCTGAAATGACGTATACAGCCGCGTCAGTGCACGTATCAAGTTGTGGGTGGATGTATGTATCATGCGGGTATCGTGCCACGTGTCAAGGTAAATTGGAGATTTGAGACAGGTCAACATGAGTCCTAATTCCATGTGTCACGCCAAGCAGAAGGTCGTGGCAGTGCCATGTGTCCAAGGTTCCAGCAAGAGAGGCGAGTGTTAACCATCGAGCAGATAAAGACTCTAATGCGATCAGAGGTGTTGTCTGTCTGACCCCGAGGACCGTTAAATTCTTTGAGGGGAGTGCCATCGAAGAGGTCTGAGTCACCAAAATGAGTGAACTCCGATGGGAGGGACTCCAAGAATGAATGAGGGTCGTTGATCGAGAAGATGACGAGTTTTAATCTCAGTCGTAGATCGTTGTGTCCAAGTCACCAGAATAAGTGAACTTCGATGGGAGGGACTTCAAGAACAAATGAGCGTTGTCGATCAAGAAGATGACGAGTTTTAATCTCAACCACAGATCGTTGTGGGTCCCACAATAAGCCAAGCTCAGGAAGAGCGTGGGATGGTTGATAATCTCTGAGCAAGTGGAGACTCCAAAGTAATCAAAGTCGTTAATATTCGACCCCGAGGACCATATGATCCATTGGAGCATGTAGGGTCGAAGTATGTCCATCGGAGTGGAACATGACTCCGAGGAGGAAGTACTCCAACAGAAGGAACGCCAAGAACGAGAGGGGTTTGTTAATCGCGGGAAAGGCACGATGAAACGACAATTGTATATTTGTCGTGGGCCCCACCTGATTACTTGCAAGAGAATAGAGAGGGAGGTGTTAACCGTCAAGCAAGTTAGAGGCACCGACGTGATTAGGGTTGTTGTCCCTAGAGACTGAGGGTCGTTGGATCTATGGAGACGACCCATCGGGACAGACCTCGTCAGGATGGTTGTCAAGCAAAGTAACCAGGTACTCTGACGAGTACCAGTCCGAAATGCTACAGATCATTGATCAAATAGCAAGAGTTGGCGCATGTCGTCCGTTTGGGGGCCCAATAAGCTAGCAATAGATGGGCCAAGTGGCAAGTGCCATGTCAGTGCCATCTCGAATGGACACAGGTGACATGGAGCCAAGTGGGTGCCACATGGCAATGGGGTGGCTTTTGGCCAATGAATGCCTAAGAAACTTTAGAAGGCCATAACTTTTGATCCAGAGCTCGATTTTGAGCATGGTAATAAATCGTTTGAAAGCCTTGACGAGAAGAAGACAATGGTGCCCTCGAGATGAGGCTTTGAGATTGTTAAGGAAAAGCAAAAATTTAACACCCCATCCCTTAATAAGGTACTTGAGGGGTTGGGTGTCTTACAATGAACATCATAAAGGGGAGTCGAATGGGTGAACATGGATTGGGGATCAAAATCAAATGATATACTAGAATGTCAAGGAAAGAGGGTGTGCCAAAATGTTTTGGGTGGGTGACAAAGGGAAGCACACAATTCCCGTCTCTTTTGAAAGATGAAGAGGTGTTTCTTGTCACAGAGGAAATAACAATGAGATTTCTAAAATTGGCATTAAGATGTAAGATGGAAGAAGACATGACAAAGCTATCTGTGGTAAGCTTTGCACTCGTCATCATACAACCAGTTCATAGAGCCAGATCTGAATTTCGGGGAGCAATGGGGGGATCTTTTAATATGTGGATAGTGGCTAGGAGTTGCCTCCCAAATAGCCAAAGAGGGTAAGGCATATTTGTTGGAATCAAACTGAAGTGACAAGTGAGAAAAGGAGGGAAGTAATAGGAGGAGATGGGTAGAGGAGGCATCAAAATCGCCATCATCAAACAAAAGTGTGGAGCGAGAGGTCTCCAGGGTAGAAATGAGGGGGAGGATTGGCATAAAAGGAAAAGAAGAGAAGAGCATGCTCTGCTTAAGAAATACCAGAGGCCAAGAACTAGTGGATATATGGAAGAAAGTCCTAGTTGGCCAAGCCATAATCAACACGAGCCCCATCGCTGTGAGGAAAAATGGTAAATTTGTTGGACTCCAAGAAACAATGTAGGCCATTAAGGATCTATAGCTCATGAAACACACCAAAGTGTAAGAGATGCATGTCATATGTTGAAAGGATTCCTTAACACCATTTGTTGCATTGCAAAGATCAACTTAAGTAGGATCTATCTCATGAAGATAGAAAGCATCCTCAAATATGTCGTATGACATAATCTATAGCTCTTTCACAAGTGCATTGAATTCCCCGAGAAGGATGACATCACCTTTTGTCACATATTGGACAATGTCAGCATAGAAGTCCAGGAAGGGGTCCTCACCTAAACCTCGTGGAAGAGATACTCTAATGAAGGAGGGAAGTAACAGACAACAATGATGTCCTAAGGTAGGCAAAACATGTAACTAACCCAAACCCACATGAAACTAGCAAAATTTACAAAGGCTACCATGGCGACTTTGCAGTAGAGAGATTCTCGAATATAACAAGCAACGCTACTAGAGCCCCTAAACCTACTAGAATTCTAAGTCTCCTTTCTATAAACCGAAAGGAAACTAGCATGAGTCTCAATCACAAAGAGAATATACAAGGTTCTTAGCGCATAAAAAAGGAAGCCTGGAGAGGACTATAAAGCCTTATTACAATTTCAACAACCAATTGATGTTCTCAAGACCTTACACAGACCTAGGCTAGGGCATCATATAGTAGGTCCAAGACCTTACACAGACCTAGGCTAGGGCATCATATAGTAGGTCCAAGACAGGTCCACCCCTATGGGGGATCCCATATCACTGCCCTGAGGTCTAAATAACTTGCCCATTTCCATGGCTTCCTTGCCTCTACTACCTGTTCCATATATTTTTTAGGCTCGGCAACCTGGGATTGCAAAAGGTTAACATTCAAATATACAAAATGGGGAAGCAAAAAGAGTCTTTACTTGGCTCAAAGAACCCGCAACATGTCTCCCTCCAAAACCTAAGGAAGATGGTGGAGTTTGAATCAAACCATGCACTCAAGAGACTGGGATCAAGGAGGCTCAAGCTATACTAGAGAAAGAGGCCCATGTTTGCATGGGGTCTATAGATGTCAAAAGAGAGGGGGAAGCCCCCATGTGTTCAAATTAAGTTCTGACACCCACATGGACCACTCTTCAATGAGATTAGCATGTACAACCTCTACACTAGGGGGTATTGTCTCTTGCACGAACTAACTAGACCCAAAAATTAAGCTAAGTTTTGGTTTCCCGTATGAATTGTGCCTGTTGAGATCCAATTTCCTCATATTTGCACATGTAGAAAGTCCCACATGGACCACTCTTCAATGAGATTAGCATGTACAACCTCCTCAACCTCTACACTAGGGGGTATTGCATCTTGCATGAACCACCTAGACCCAAAAATTAAGCTAAGTTTTGGTTTCCCATCTAAATTGTGCATGTTGAGATCCAATTTCCTCCTACTTGTACATGTAGAAAGTCCCACATGGACCACTCTTCAATGAGATTAGCATGTACAACCTCTACACTAGGTAGTAGGGGTTATTGTCTCTTGCACAAACTACCTAGACCCAAAAATTAAGCTAAATTTTGGTTTCCCATCTGAATTGTGTCTGTTGAGATCTGATTTCCTCCTACTTGTACATGTAATTAGTGCATGATAAGTTTCATTAGATATAAAGGTCTACATATAGTTAGTTGACCTTGTGAGGAATGTTGCTCCAATTTTGGATCACATGGCCTTTGTTCTATATTGACAAGTCTTTGATGCTTTCCTTGTGGCTTGAACCTCTAATGAAGAATAAATTTGATAAGATTCTTTCTCTAGATTATATGTAATTTCCAATATAGACTTAGCAAAGGTTTGTTGTAATAATTTAAAATAAAAATTAAAACAAAAATCTAAAATATGTTCGACACCCACATAAGTTACATTACATTCTTGTATCTAACTATTCAGTCTTCATAGTTTTTTCAATACAACCCCAAAGTACCACCTTATTTCAAATGTTATGGATATCAAGTGAGTTCTTAGGGCGAAAAGAAAAACTTGATATTTAACTTTGCAAGTAGTATGTTTTCTAATGGGCAAGTCAAAATAACCGAATGTACATACACCACAAATTCAATTAAACAAATACCATGTATTGTGCATATATGGCCCACATTTATTTCCTTACCAAGCAACAAACAAACAAACAAATAGACAATCATACACAACACATTATGAACATAGTAGAGCGATATTTTCAAGGAGACACCTCTTGGGTAAGAAACTCCAATATATTTTTCAATTTAAGACATTGTTGACCAACAAATGTTAACAAACTATAAATCTACACAACCATGGGGTTGCATTTACAACATTTGGCACTCACAAAAATCAAAATTGAGGCAATCCCCACTTCACTGGCAACAATCCCTAAATCACCTTTCCCAATGAACAACCAATCACTCAATCCTCTAACCAGCTACCCTTGACTCCATCCTACACTCTACCTTCTTATGGATCCTCTCCAAGACTCAGTTATGATAGTTCATCTTTCTTCATCCTTTCAATAAAAAATGGCTTGACTTCCCTAGGTAATCGATGACAACTATTTAATCAACAATCACACGTCCATGAATGCCATCCAAATGATTCTCTTATTGACAATTGTCCAAACGGAAACACATTTTTTCCAAGGAAAACCTCACACAAAACCCTCTGTGTACTTCCCTGTGATCCATGGATGGTAGCCTAACCACAAGGGGATCAAAAGAATCAAACTCGTGACCTCCCCAACTTCCAAGGAGAGATCTCACTTCTGGCTCATGACCGCTTGGACTAACCCTTGGGGCTAAAACTAACACATACAACTGACAAGGCCTCCCACCAATCTTTCAACCAATGATGATATGTCTTGATGTACATGGTCTTTCATTCTAGCAGTCAACATATGCACATTAGTTGGCTCCCATCTATTAAACGCAACTAGTCATTTTCCATTCATTGTCAATCTCTTCCTACTCAATTATCCTTCAATCAATCAACTTAGTCTAGTCGAGCTTCCTCAATTAACTCTACCCTGATCTATCTTCATTCAATCCAATTTTGGATCAACGGCATGTTCGAGACCTACATCAAAACAAATCATATTCTTGAATAGAACCAAAGTAACACCTTACTTCAAATGTTATGAATATCAAGTGAGATCTTGGGGCCCAATAGACTCTTCTCTATATACCCCTCACCTCCATTCATCTAAAACATATAAATAGATCAAATTGGGAGGACATCTCCAATGCTTAACTTTAGAACACACATTTTCTCACCTAGATCCCTCATCCCTATGATGTCAATCAAAGTTAAACATTTCCTCACATCTCATGTAGCATTATACACTACAACCCTCTAATAGAAAACAAGAACAACATTGTATGTATATCTACTAATGAGTATTTTACCTAACTACCAATCAAACTACAATAAGATCTTACAACGATGACAATGTATGTTTCAAGAAGGAAAGGAAGCCCTTTGTCTTTCATTAAATATAATTTGTGCATAGCAATAGCACTCTTTCCCATGTAGGTTTTCCTTTTCTAGAAGCAATTATTGGGAAAGAGGGTTTAAAGAAAAACCCAAAATCAACTTCACATCATTCATTCTTCCAACCAATTTCCTGATCCACAAAGCACATTTCCTATAGGCTCGTACCACCCATGAACCTAATATGCAGCCTGATATAGGCACTCCAAAACCACATAGTGACCCAAATTGTCACACCCAACTTTTTCAAATGCAAGGTGTAACAGAGTTTTTGGTTTCCACACAATAAAATTGGTCACATGATCTGAAACACAAAATTCTATCAGAAGCACAATTGCAATCAGTTTTAAGATGTGCTTCTCATCTACATTTTTCCACTTTCCCATTGTAAGTTGAAGCTGATAACATGGACTCCCTGATGAATATAACACTGATTTAACAGACTCGTTGACAATCTTCGGTCATTAATAAACACATATAATTTCTTTTTTTCTGTTTGCTTGTCAACATATTTTAGCTTTTAGTTAAAGCATGGTGTATCCAGGTTAAGCATTCGTTACAACTTACACTACACAAGACGCAGAAGATGCAGTGAAAGACAACATAGGCATACTATGAATCTGTATGAAATCTACTATGAAAGATACCAAAAAACACCAAGCCTGAATACTAACCAACTAAACAAGAAAATGTTTGGCAGAATTGACCGAGCAAAAACTTTAGTAAACATGATAATGAGCTATAAATATAGGGACAAATCATTCTAGCATAAAACGTTTCTTCAATTACATTTTTAGAACCAGTACAAATTTGAAGAAAACTAAAAAGTTTACTTTGGAAAACTAACATAAATATGTAATGTATTACCTAATGAGATCAAGCTTGACATCCATGCCTAAAGATAGAATCAAAATTGAGTTTAAGCATAACAATAAAAGCTCTATTAATGTCTATTTTTCTAAACTGAATTTTTTAAATGAACAGGTTCTTATAAACTAAATGCATTACAAAGAACCTACCTTCAGAGCTGCCCGTTTCAATGGAGAAGCTCGAATATATGCTTTGACTAATCTGAAAATCAAAATATCCAATGGAATTGCGTGTTGCCCTCGAAGCCAAGGATGTGCTGCCAGCATAAGGGGAATTGAATAATTACCTAATAATTCAATTATTAACTTGAAGCAAAACATATGCCACCTGAAATTCAAACCAACACTCTGTGGTCCTAAACAATGTATGCCAAAATCTCCCAAGATATTAAATTGTGACCTATGAACAACCTTCAAAGTTTAAAATATATGCAGGGGCATATCTGTGTAGTAAGAGAAAATAAAGCAAAGACAGTTACGTTTTACTAGGAGTAAAGCATAAACTAACTTTCCAACAACCAAAAAATAGTCCTTACTAAGGGCCTGCGCAGCTGTCATTCTTTTGCGTAAATCTTTGTTAAGAAGCCTTTTCACAAAATCCTTTGCCTCGGGAGACACCGACGGCCATGGTGCATCATCAAAATTAGGATCAGCTCTTAAAACTGCACGGAAAATTCCGGATTCGGTCCTCGCCCAAAAAGGTCGACTTCCACATAATAAAATGTATGTTATGACACCAACACTCCATACATCAGCTTCCATACTATATGATCGGTGAAGAACTTCTGGTGCAACATAATATGCGCTGCCTACTATATCATTCAGTCTCTCATCTGACAAGCCATATATATGACAAGCATAAAGCACAAACTAAAATTAATATCATAACAACAGCCCTCAGAAGATAAATCAATAAGCAAAAACACTTAATTTATCCCCCAAATTAAGATTAAATATTATAAAAATACCAGCCTCTATACAGTTACAAACTCACGAGAGAAAATTACCTGGTCTGATGAAATCTGAGAGCCCAAAATCAATAGCCTTCATAGGTGCATGTTCATCCTTAGTGGTGAATAGAAAATTCTGCAATTCATGTAAGGTAGGAAGCTTCAATATTGTCATAGCTCAGGGAATTAGAAAAAATTAGCTTCAGTAAATACAGTATAATATACAACGCAAACTAAATAAATACGCTGTTACAATACTCGCAGATAAACGGCTTCAACACTAATGAATATTATGGGTACTCCACAGACAAAAAATATCTGCCATAAAAAATAATCTGTCTGTCTGTCAGTGATACAATTATGTTAATTATGTCAATCCACTGACCATGTCAGACGGTTTAATTAACAAAAAAATGGAAATTGACAAAAAGCATCAGTCAGCCCATCAGTTAAATAAATTATGTCAATTAGTTTAATTACAGCGGTCCATCTAATTAAGGAAAAGTGAGTTTTTGTTATTAAGAGGCTTTTATACTTTAAAATGAAAAAAGGCCCTTTGGAAAGTATGATATTGCAGGTACTCTGTAAGAGACTTTTTGGGCCAAGAGCAGTGTGTATACTGCCTCTGATGTGGCCTGAGTTGGCATCCATGCCTTCTCAGAATATGTTCAGATTTGTGATGAGGATTTCTGGGAGCATTCAAGTTTTGTTACTAGCCACTGCTGTGTTTTCACTGACCACATAATGCTGCTGAATTTGCTACCAAAGATACTGTTGGTAGAGCATTTAAATTCTCTTGTCATTATGAAATCTATTGTTGCTGCTGTTATCATTTTCACCAGATCTAAAAATAATAATAACAAAAATATCATAATATCAGATTCCAAGCGTTGGGAACATAACAGTGGCATCAGAGCCACATTCTTAGCCTTGTGGACAGACATCCAACATGGCTTCGTACTTGGTTATTCATGGAAAAGAAAACCCGAAATCGGAAATTGCATTATCAGTCAAAGAAATGTTCAGAAATCCCTTGAAGAATATAGACAAAAGTGTATAAATCAAGCCCTGCAAAATCTGCTATTGAACAAAAGGTAACCAGGAAATGGCAGTAGCGAAGAAGATCACTGGACAAGAGACTACAATCAGAGGAAGTACATTAGACATCGTGACCATGAGGAAAACCTCTTTGCAGGAAACTGTAATAGAAGTGGAGACAACCAAGCATGGGAAAATTTCAAGGTTAAATCTCACCATTTGATTAATTTTTCCAAATTTTTCCAAAATGATTTGCCAATTAAAAATGAATAATCACCCAAATTTCTATAGGATAAAATTATTTTTCTTCAAAAATTGCCCATTTTCCTATTATGTACATAAAATCCTTTAGAAATTTTAAAATATTTACAAAAGTATCACCACATATTTATGATTGATATTTTGGGAAATATAAATCTAGCTGCATGTGAGCACACCCCCAACCCACTGTTACTTCACTCCCAAAGCTTGATCCTAGAGGGAGCACTCCCAAAGAGCCCTCAAAAGTGCACTTCCAGGTCGCTCCCCACAGGGAGAATTTTTAGGGAGCACAATCCCAAGGGTTTTGGGGCACTCCCTGCCCTTGTGGAAAGCACTATGAGAACGCCACTCCCGAAGCCATTAAAAACACTGTTCTTTTGCTTGCGGCGGCCAAGGCAAGGATCCAATAGGGAAAATAAGTCATGGCTAGTGTTTCTTGATGGATTAAAATGCTCTTTCACTCCATTTGTTCTCATGTTATCAATTCACTCATTTCAATCATCTTTGCTAGGGTTTTTAGTGGACTTGTTGCTAGTTGTTGAGAAGCAGATTTGTGAGAGCCTAGAAGGGAGATTGAAGGCTGCCATAGTTACATTCAACCACCATTGGAGAGCTGAAGAGGTAGGCTCTAAGCCCCTCGTTTGTTTTTTCCCATGTGTTGTAAACTTGTATATTTTCTATGTTGAGTACTTGAATGTTCTCTTCTCCTACTCTTACACATTCCTCCTCCCTCATTCTATTGCAGGCAGCAGGTTATTCTCAAGAAGCATAATGGTTATGTAGTTTATTATTATGGTTCCATTTTTTATGACGATGGCATTGTTGGGAAATCGAAACACCAATGATGAGGAAGAAATGGAAGGGGACGATGTCACTGACAATCATGATAGAAATAAACCCAAAGAGAGTTCAACACACTTAAGGAAGTATGTGATGAGGCATGAGGGAGGATAACAGGGCAAAACCACAAAATTTACATGGCCCCATTATAACACAGCTTGCACAGGTTCATATACCTATGTGAGGAAGCATCTCTGTGGGATTACGCCAAGGGATGAAAAGAACAATATAGTAATCAAAACCTGCAATAAAGTGCCGAAAGATAGGAAAAATATATATCAAGGAAGAGGAGGAAGCACTAATGGAATCCAAAAAATCAAAGGTTAAATCTAAGACCTCGGGCTCATATAGAATGTTTGGTGGTTGATCCCCATTCCCCCATGCTAGTGAATTCTCACCCACAGATTTGGGGCATAGAACAATATCAGATGTCCTTGACCAAGGTTGTGGGAATGATGTGGATGCAAAAGTGTTTAGAGTTCTCTATGCATGTGGCATACCATTCAATGTTCTTCGCTCACCCTAATGGCATGAAATGATACAAACCATTAACAATGCCCCGAAAGGATACAAGGGCCTTGGGTATGATAAAGCCAAAACAATGGAACTTGACAAGGAAAGAGCCAAAATCCACAGTGCTCTGAGACAATATACAAACGATTGGACCGAATATGGGGTATCCATTATATCTGATGGTTGTACAAATGTTGAACGTGTGGTATTGATAAATATTCTTGGTGTGTCCACTAGTGGGGTGGCCATCATTCAACCCATGACTCACAACAAATCGTTACAAGATGGGTATTAATATTGCATAACCCATAATTAAAACCATTCAAGAGATTGGGTTGTACAATGTCATTCAAGTCATCATTGATAATGTTGTCAACTGTAAGGCCACTGGAGCAATCATTGAGGACATGTACCCTGACAAATTTTGGTACAACACAAGGGGATCAAAAGAAAATAATTCACAAATTGAACCTCTTGATGCATAATTGAATTAAGTTGAAGGAGCATGATTATAAATAGATTGGTGAATTGTACAAGAAGGGGAAGAGAGTGATGAATCATGAAACTATTACTAATCATAGTCATGCCCACTACATTTTTCGCAATCACTCTAAGTTGGAGCTACTTGAGATTGCAAAGACCAAATTTGCTAACAATGACCTCATATTCAAGCACCTTTTGAAGGTAAGAGAGGCATTGGCTTGTATTGCCTCAAGTGATTCATGGAAAGGTTTGAAAGAAAGGGCTGCATCTACGTCTGATAGGCATGAATTTCAGGAGACGTAGAACATGATTCTAGACAGACAGTTTTGGGCACGGGTTAGGTATGTTCTACAATTCACCAAGCCCATTTATAATATGATCATGTTTGCATATACAAATCAACAAGTGACTGGGGAGGTGTATGATCAAATGGACAGTATGTTAGGCCACATCAAAGACATTGTTGAGCAAAGAGATGGCATCTTGTATTAACATATTCATAAACATGTGGTCAAAAGTTGGGATAATCTAAATGTTCCACTATGTGCAAAAGGTACAAAGTCGATATATGCATGCATTAGACAACTTGGTCCTTGATGAAGAGAATCGTGCTCAAGTATAAATCAAATTGAACAAGTAAATCAGTGGACATGAAATCTTTGCTAATTTCCATGCAACTAAACATCAAGATATGTTGAATCTTATCGAATGGTGGAACATGTATGACACCTCTACCACACATCTGCATAAAATGACAATGAAAGTACTTTCACAAGTTGTTAACACATGGGTTCATCAACAATTACACATTCATCTCCATCATCAATCTCATTTGAATTCACCAAATCACTAAATATTGTTTCATAGGGAATTTCCTTACTATGACATGTGACTTTACTGTCAGACACACTTTCTTCATTAATCATTGCAATTTCAATGCTACCATTTTCAGTCGCTATTTCAATTACAAAGCTTTCAACACTATCATCATTCGACATTCTCACACCACTTCTTCATTTCAAGAATATCCCAAAATATTTTTGCACTAGGTATTTCACTAAATTTACGCAAAATGCTAGACAAAATGTTTTCATCCACTGCTGATATAATAAGTTGTAATGCTATTGCACCTCTTCTCTTATCATAGAAATTGACACAACCTTCATGATCATAATGCAATAAATCTACTAACCATGGTAATTTTTTCATTTCAGTTGCCCAAGGTTCATAATTTATACCTGAGAAGAATGGCAAATTTGGCATCAATATTTTATATACTTCATCAAATTCTTCATTGATTTCTTCATGGTCTTCATTGATCTAGCCCAACACTGCATTTTGATCCTCAAGGATGGGTTCTTCATTTGCAACTAGAAACACATCATATTGATCTGCAAAATACAATGACTCTTCCTGTTGATTCTTTCTCCTCATCTGTTTCAGCTCTCTCCGAAGCTATCTAATTTTCCTTTGCTTACCCATGGTGCATTCTCCTTTTATCTTCTTCCTTCTCTTTCTTAGATTGGAGGCTGTGTGAGTCCGACAGAATGTGCACGTACACCTCACTTCGCTATAACACCTCCATGCAACGGACCAAGCGCTTCCTCTAACTGCAAACTGTTTCCCTTTGTCTGCACCATGTTAAGTACAGGAACTGTGTTTGCATCTTCATTCCATTGTAGAGCTTAGCAATAAATTAGAGTGCTCATGTCAAACCATGTACACGCTCTGCAATCTACTCAGGTCTACTAGTAGCAGCAACGGACCGATTCTCAAGACTGCAAATTTGTGATATCATAAGTTCAATGCAGACTTTCACAGACGCAAATCAATTGATGCAGTCATAAATGTGTACTCAGTGGAACAACGGACCACGTCCACATCTGTGTAATCTCTAAGAGGATAAAGATCACAGACCTACTTGTCTATTTTTCTGATGAGGGTGCTACGGCAACTCTTTATCTTGGGCGCATTGTCACTCCAAAGGTTGCTTAAAGGAATACACGTCACTTAAATGCAGAGTGAGAAATAGATCGAGTGGGCATCATGTGTGTTAGTATTGATACCAACATTATATTATTATAATATGCATTTCAAATAATCTGGCAGCTGCTACTATAATACTATACACATTTGTGGCTTCACACCAATGCTCACGGCACTATCACACAACTTACACACGCAGTGGATATCTTCACTCGAGTTATACGATGTCGCGTACAAAAACAAATTATGGCAACGACAATGTTGTTGTAAATGCAAATCAATGGATGCACCAACAAATAATTCAAACCACACGATAGCAACATCGGCTTTTCTTCACTAGAAACGGCGACAGCTTTACTTTGCACAGATCAAGATCTCAACCTCCTCTCACCACCGACGCAGGAGTTCACATCAGGTTCACCAACAATCGATTCTCTGTAAAAACTGGCTCAACAATATCAGTGATCACGTCTCTCCTCAATGCACAGGCTCATGTCAATGGCGCTTCCTTTTGCAAGTTTCAAACAATAATGAATTCTCGTGTA
>JZKD02S2384138.1:1131827-1143181 GCA_000966675.3 Picea glauca
ACTATAGAAGAATGATTATGGCATATGAATGAATATCTCATGTAAAACTCACCCATCTAGATAACCTTTGAGAAATCTTCCCACCTCATTCAAGTGCATCTTTGATGACTTCTAGGAATGGTGAAAAAATCAAGCTATGGAAGAACAAAATTCTTCTAAAAATAACCATGATTTATAAGTGTACCTTGAATATGGCTTCTAGGAATGGTGAATAAATCAAGCTATGGAAGAACATAATTCTTCTGAAAATAACCATGATTTATAAGTGTACCTTTGAATATGACTTCTAGGAATGGTGAATAAATGCTATAGAAGAACATAATTCTTCTAAACATAACCATGAATTAAGAGATATTCACTTCTTGAATATTAAATAACGTAAATCATGGATAATTCATAACCATATCTATGAATTGTTAGGAGATAAATCAAGCTATGGAAGAACATGATTCTTCTAAAAATAACCATGATTTAGGAAATATTCACTTCTTAAATATTAAATAACATAAATCATGGATAATTTGTACCATATCTATTAATTGTTAGAAGATATCCACTTCTTGAATAATACAAATGATGGATACTCCATAACCATATCTATCACTATATCTTAATATGGGATAGAACCAACCCAACCAAATGGTTAAAATGGAAAACATTTGAGGACTTCCAAATATTCCAACTAAATTTTATTAGATACCTACCACTTCTAAAGATAAAACTCCATTGGAAGTCTCCTTGCAAACCAACCTAATGATAGAATGAATTAGGGGAAATGGTTAATAGGAAGGCAAAATGCCTACCAAGAACATCAAATTGAAAAAAATTGGATGAAGGAATCTCTTCCAATGATAAATTCTTTTCTCTTGCTCTAAACTCATTAAAAGCTTTTCACATGTGAAAATCTAGACAAGAGGGGAATCCAAGGTCTATTTGAATGTGAATTATGACCCCTGACTCTAAATACACTTCCCACCTTTTTTTTTTGCAACACAACTCATTAAAGGAATCTTGATTAATAATTAGCATTATAGAACATATTCCACCTTTCAAGGGATTTATAGCTAGGATGAAGCCTTTGACTCATGGAATAAAAATTAGGTAGGCACTCTTAAGTAGAAACCCTTTTTAGTAAAAAGTTTACTATGATCCTTTGCACTCTTTTCTACAAAACATGGAGTGATAAAAGTGAGACAATTTTTACATGTAAGAGGAAAACTGATCCAAGATCTTTTCATTGAGTGACTTATAAAGAATTGCATTAAACGAGCATAAATTAAAGTGCACCATTAAAGAAGGAAAAACTCAATAATGAAGAGACATAAGCATCAAATCCAAACACAAAAAATTTGATAACAGAGTTCGTCCCTGGTGGACTACGTCTTTGGGTCCTACTCTCAAATGGGTAGGCCTTCTTATTAACTTAGCAAAATAATTTGGCAAAATACATAAGTACACCTCATTCTTAAATCAAGCTACAAAATATTTGCTCAGATCAGAAAACAGACAACTCCACTAAATTCGTGGCATCGAATTACCCAAAAATGATTGTCTCCACGCCTCGATCTAACTTTGGCACTCCTAGGCCCAAGAGGAATTTTGTCTCAGTTTTCATGCCTTGAAACCTGTAATAAATGTTGAATAATTTGTCTCATACTATGTGCTTGTCCATACCCACACGCGCCCCTCCTCCAACATTGGGCGGATGCAAGTTTTAAATAATTAAAACGACGTTGTTAACAATGTGGGGCCGTTGGCCTATTGGGTATGGAGCATATATTAAGGCGTGTATAAGGGGGGAAGTCCCGGGGTCAAGCTCGCGGGCCTCCCCTTTTGGCTTGACCGTTGCAACTTATGTATATATATTTGAAATGTATTGTTTTGTTACTTTGGCGATGGTTCTAGCTATTGGTTGATTTCCAGATTTAGCGGGGTCCCGCCAGATTTGGTGGACCTACCAAATCTTTATTTTTTTTGAAATTTCGATCACAGGTTGTCATTCGACATTTGCCCACTACCACGTGGCAGCCCATGACTGGGTCATGTGGCAACCACCTATTGGGCCACATCAACCACTGTACCGTCAACTTGCCATGTCAGTGCCATGTCACTATACATATTTCCACTTCAACTGCCAACTCACCCTACCACATCAGTGCCACATCACTGTATGGACTACCATGTGGCGCAATCTTACTGGTCCACAGAATGACCCAGAAATGCCAAATATGAGTGACACGTGACAGCCTCTGGTGTTTCCACGTCACCATGATGACATCAACATGACACATGTCACCTCCTGTTCATGCCACGTATGTTGTACATATGCTAATGTCATCTGTACTGATGTTGACGTCAGTAGTATAGATGTTGACTCATCCCCTTGCTGACTGGTCTAGGTTGACCAAACTTTGATCACGAATATCTTTCAATCCGTAACTCCGTTTGACGGTCCATTTGCGCAGTTAGAAATCTTGCGACGCGCTCTCCGCGATGATGTCATTTTCACTGAGTTTTGAGAACTTTGAACTTTTTCCATTTCTCTGTTTGTTGAGGCCATTCTGAGCATCCTAAGTTTCTTCTACGAGTTATAAGCTATTCTTGGCCTTCTCTGGATCCTTTTGGGATAAAAAATTTGTAATGATGGCAAACAAATTAAATTCTCCTTTTAAGAGAGTGTATATACTCTAACTACATTCACGGATCATGATTGAAATCAAGAATACTAGAATGACTAAGAAAATAAGTGCTTACCTCAGATGCGGGTGTCACCCCCGTCCACCTGGCGGGCACCTCGAGACTCCTCAACACGCGAACCAACACCTCGGTGTGCTCCACCTCACCCCCCCTCATGCGAATTAATCACCCTCTCGTCTCGAGACGTCTCTCCATTACTCTGCCAACGATTCCTTCTCCTCACCTACATGGCTTCTGTATGTTGCACCAATCCACGTGCTTGCAAAGGTTGGTAGCATTGAAGGCTACTGATTTGTCCCCATCTCCAATTGTTCTTATCACTTCGCTAGCCTCGACCCTTCCTGTCATTCCTCCATTGCTACTTGCAAGCGTTGTTCTCTGCAGGTGGGAGCTATTTGTTCTCTACAGATGGTGGTGGCTCTCCCCCCTCGCAACGCCCTGCAAGCACAGTCCCTCACTCATGCCTCCCCACAAGCGCGCCACCTCCACCTTAGGGTGAAGTGGTCGCGGTAGGTGCACATCCACAACTCCTCCCCCGCCCGTCATGGCCAACCAGGATGACTACGATCGATCTGTCCCCAATTCTCTATGATAGTTGCTAGACTATTGGGAAGAGGAAGTTTCTAGCTCTCTCCCAGCCTCCTGTTGCACCTCCAGACACTGTCGCAGTTATTGGGTGGTAAAAAAGTTGCTCTCCCGCACCCTCCTCAACCTCCCAGGTGTTTTTGTTCAGAGCCCTCCTAGTTTGTCTCACTCACCCCACTCCCCCACCGCCCGTCCTCCTCCTTCATCTCCTCCCTCCCCTGGCACTCGTACTCTTCCTTCTATGGCCCACCATAGCCCCTCGAATCCTTAGGAGAATTCTAGAAAACTAACCACTGAGACCACTCCAGGCAAGCATAGTTTGTTGATGGCTCCCTTTATCAAGAGCGCAAGCCTCCCGGTCAAGGAACCAAGCTCAAACAACTCCAGATCCTCCAACAACAACGAAATCGACTTCGGTGGCTGCCCCATTGTAGAAGAGATTCCTCAAGACAACCCTCCAATCGTGACCGACAAACATACATGATTCCCAGGCTTCTAGTTTTTTTTCAATTTTTTTCAGTTATGAATTTTCAAGCTTTTTGGTCTTATGACAATAATCAAACAAAAAATCACTCCCATCATTTTTGTAAGCCTGGTTTCCCCCCAAAGGGTAGGTTGAATGATCATGTCTTTTCCGAGCCTGATTTCCCAATAAGGGCAAGCCTTAGTTTTGTCCATTTACAGGGATAAACATTGCGACTTTCTGATTGTATCTTTATTGTATTTTTAATAGAATAGTTCCATAATTTACAAAAAGAAAAAGAAAATAAGTGCTTAGAAATTTAGAAAATAAAAGAAATGTGAGACACTCTTCATGGAGTAGACTCCATAGCATATCCCTCCCTCGAAATAAAAACTAATAGAATATTCCTTCCCTCCAAATAACAACCTTGAGAAAAAATGGATCAAATCCATATGATTTCACATCGTATTTTTTTTGTGGAGCCTTAAGAGAATGTGTGAAAATCGTCAATGCATAAGAATAATTAATCAATGAATTCCCATAGGGTTTTGGAGACAATACAGTTGAAGAAATTTCTAAAAAATTACCTCAGAGATTGCATTTGTTTGTGATTTGAAGTTTTATTTGCCATCCTCCATGAATCTATGATCCCAAGCAATGTTCCCCTTAAAATAAGTCAAAAAAATATTCACGATATCCTTAATCCACAATGTTTTCAAGTCCCTCGACTCACGATTTAATAAAAAAATCCAATGAGGCATCCTCCCTAAGACATGGAGATCTCTTAATCTACTCAATAAAGTAATAACATGCATTGTTTGAGGAGACCTCACTCCCTGAAGTCATGGATTTCTTCTATAAATAATTCACTCTAGTGTTTGGTAATAAACCAACACATATATGCAATCCCTCTTTTATTGATTTTACTTCCCTCTTTCTAATCTCATTTGATAGTAGGAAGACATTTTATTTGATGCAATTAGTTTTTACTCCCCACTAGTGTTCATGCATTTCCCCTCCACCCCTCTTGTGTTTGCATAGTTCCTAATGCATTCCCACCATCTTCATAATAACCCTCTCATACTTCAATATTTTTCATCCTGTCCCCTATTCCATCACTCCCTCCCCCAACACATGTTCTTGTCTCTCTACTTAAGGTGGTACCCCCATTCCATCATTTCTAATGGAGATGAATGGATTCCTTGCAATATCACCTCATGATTAAAGATACCTCATGCCATCTTGATAGACCCGAACCACCCCTTTATTTTAAATGGGGTCTTCCTTGGCATTTTTTATTCATCTATACTCATGTTGTTTCCACCTAGTATGTCCATGTGTATGATAACACTGATGTGTATTTGACGAGTTTAGAGGAGATGTGATAGACATTTGATAGGTCTTGTTACCCCCCCAAGATAGGGGTAACTAAGGAGATGATGTCTCGAGGCCCATAGGTTGAATACATGGATTAATGAGAGCCAGATAAGTAGGCAAAGGCCCTCCTCTCACCACACATCACCATTGATCGAAAAAAAAAGTGTCTAACACACTAGCTTGGCCCACAGAGGACATTAATTCTTGCTTCTCGAGGTAACAAGTCTAGTCTTGTGGTAAGCGTCATTTTAATAGTTGAAGCATTTGAGCATGTTGCAAAGGATCCTTTCTTGATTACGAAAACATTTTCTTGTAAATTATACCTTTTTCCTCATTTCACCTTGGTGGTTGACATGGTTTCCTATTAAGTGGGTCACCCTCGGGAAAAGGGTTGCTACTAGGGGGTCTCTTAGAAGGGTCATCGTATCATTCCCACACATACTTATCACTTTCCATACCTCTTCCCATTCATTTCCTCACCTTTTATTTTTTTGGGGATTATTGACCCCAATAAGGGTTTGTGCCTTATTTCATGGGTAGAAGGGGCTAAAGGCCCATAGGTGTTGTAGCTGGAAAAAGTTAAAAGCCATAATTTTCCCCTCTAGATGCTCGCCCTAAGGTCCTGAGAGCAATGAAACACTTCTCCATAAAAATCAAAGACCTTTAAAAAAGAAAACACATAATTAATAAATGTCTTTCTTGCTGAGGGAATGCATTTGCAGTGTCTTTTACTTTCCTTTCATAGGGCACTCAATGTGTTCCTAGCTCCAAGTGGCATTGCGGTGCTCCTTACTTTCCATTGCACATAACACTCAATGTTTTGGACCATAATAAATTAACGACAATAAAAGGCTTGGAAAAATGTTGCATTGCAAATGAGGATGCAACACACCCTTTATAAAGGAACCCATAAATGAGACAATATGATCCCTTACTATGTCAAGAACTCCATGCCCAAAAGTCATACCCCCATACACCTCATATTCACTGCATGACTTAGAGAGGGTCTTCTTGGGAAAGACTCCTTGACTTTGGGGATTGATCTACCCAATAGGGAACCATGACAACCCTCCCATACCTAAATTTGGAAAATTATATAAGGTCTTTGAGCATTTGTTTAGTCTGAAAAGGGGGGATTTAATGCACATGTTTGGTTGGTTCTTTTATTAAATGTGGCTTAATTGGCATGATACATGTGACTTGTGGACCCTTGGAGGGCGTACTTGTTTGTCTTTGCAGAACCTTTCCAGGTGTAAGCTATTCCATGGAGGAACTATGCCATTGACCTTCATGGGGGGTTGAAAACCCCAAGGATGGATGCCATACCCCACAGGATGGGCATAGGACCCCAGAGCCATTGCACACTCGAGATGATGGAAGTTGCCTTTGGAGGCACTTGGACATCACTAGGTGATGACATCATATCCCCTTACACTTGGAGGTTGGCCTTTGGAGGCCCAAGATGTCACCTTTCAAGCCTTGACACCATGTGGAGGCTAGGGTTTTGATGGGCTTGACGGTTCTAGAAGAGAGACGTTGTGGCTTGAAGAAGGAAGATGCATGACATGACACTCTAGAGCATGAGAGATGGACACATCACCTTTGCAGGTCCATCGACTTGCATCTAGAGGCTCAATGTCTCACTTTCAAGGCCCAGTGTCACCCTTTTAGGGCATGATGTCACCCTTCTAAGGGATTTACTTTATGTAGTTTTAATTTTTGTAAATTATAAAGACAAATAAAGGGGTTCAACCCCCTTTTAATTTGTTGTTGACTTTCTTACGTGGAAAAATTGGTTTTAGATGACCTCATATAAATAGAGATCATCTCACTTTTATTTTAGACACAACTCACTTGAGAATTACATAAACTCTTGACTGAAATTTTCGCCCTACTTGGGCAATTCACTCTCTTGTTTTTGGTGCAAAATGGATGTTTTTACTTGTCTATTGATGGAATAAGGCTAGTGACTTCTCTTGCATGCTTCTTCTTGGAAATTGTGGTGGAATATCTTGATAAGTAAGGGTTTTTCATGCTATCTCTTGGATTATAAGGAATTTCTACAATTGTATGGGTTTCTTCTTGATTTCAAGGTTAGTTTGTCAAACCCTTGGAGGAGCATAAGGGCATACACCCTCCATCAAGGATCTCTCTTATATTGTAATTGAAAAATGTTATTTAAAAGGTTGCTACAAGGAGTAAAAAGGTTTACACCCTTGTAGATTTACATTGCTAAGGTTTGTTTACTCCAAGGAGTAAAAAGGCTTACACCCCTAGAGGAGCAATAAACCCTAGTTCATAAACAAGAGACTCCATAACCCGAATAGATAAGGCACTAATATTTTTGCATTGGTAAACATGATTTCATGGAGATTGGATTGTTCAAGTTTGGAAATAATGTTTACATATTATAAGTTATCTTGTGCCTTGAGGGCATCTTGATTTTCCAAGTATTTAAGCTGATGTAATAAAAATTTATCTACAACCAATAGGGTTGCAACAAACTTACTCTCTTTCCCTCTCTTACTCACTTTTCTACCACTGGAATTCACTTGCAAGTTGTCATAATTGATCTATTGCTTAAAGACAATTGTTTGGGTGGATTGCTAGTTGGTTTTAATGGCTAGAACTTGCTAATGTAGAAAAAGTTTGCTACAACCATCAAGCTGTTGTAAAATCTTGCTGATAACACTAGCTAACAACCCTCCTTATCAAAGTCTTGGTTTAATTATTGGAAAATTGTCTACTTGTTGTTAGCTTTATTTTCCAACATCATACACTTGATTTTGATTGTTGAATTTGCAGTTGTCATAACTTATTTACTTCTGATATATATTTACATAATGCTGCAATTTTGGGACAACAAGGTTTCTTGTTGATTCATCATTGGTTTTGAGGCTTTAATCGTCATATATTGTCTTGTTCTGGGCAGGTCTAACATTGTTTTGCAAGTACATAACCTTAGAAACCATTTACCAGCTCATAGGACTTTCTCTCAAGCCTCATTTCCATCCTTGACCTTGACCTATTGGGGCACTCTCCAAGATCTTTGTTTATCCCATCACAATCCCCCTAGGGTCACCCGGGAAGCCTCCCTTGTGTTGGACTTGTCCTTCACTAAAATGAGGGGGACATCTATTGAGGTGACAGTGATAGGTGTTCCCGGTTGTGTCACACATTTGGTGTTTGGGTTGGGCTTTGCCCAAACTACACACTGTGCGATAACAGGTACTTAATGGAATAATTGATATTGTGGAAATAAAATTGGAGAAAACAAAATTAGAAATTATAGTAAATAAGGTCCAATCCATCGACTCCATTAAAAGAATTCAAACTACAAGAAATTAAATTTCTATTCAAGCTACCTTGAGAAAACTAGACACAATGGGATTTAAATTGGATCATTTATAAGAATGGTCTTCATAGATGCATTATCATTTGGGATGCAAATAATTTTCTTTTATGTTCTAAAAACATGATAGCCAACATAATTTGAGCCACATAAAGACCTCTTCTATGTTGAAGAACCATAGCTATTAAAGTGCAACTAATTCCATCCACACTAACACACCAATGAAAGGTGAATTTTTAAGCATTTAGTTTTGTTTGGAAAATGAAAAATGATCCAAAAGAGTATCTTGAATTTGTCATATTTTTTAAGACGAAAATGAAAATAAAAAATGATCCAAAAGAGTAATAACACGACGATATGCTTTAATGCATTTTTTAAGACATATTTTAAACAAATCTAAACAATTTTTTTAATTAGATTATGAAAAAATATATTTTTTATTAATATAATGCAAACGTGTTTTAGCAAAATAAATGATTCCATCTAATCATTTGATTTTAAAAAGTTCTAGCTTTTAAATTAGCATGAAAATTAGCCTTAAAAAAAATTAAAAAATTAATGCTTTAATGCATTTTTTTAAGACATATTTTAAACAAAGCTAAACAATTTTTTTAATTAGATTATGAAAAAATATATTTTTTATTAATATAATGCAAACGTGTTTTAGCCAAACAAATGATTCCATCTAATCATTTGATTTTAAAAAGTTCTAGCTTTTAAATTAGCATGAAAATTAGCCTTAAAAAAAAATTAAAAAATTAAAGTTATAAATACAACTTTTTATAAAAAAAAAATATTGAAATTTTTTAATTAACTAAAATATACTTTGCAACAAAATTATTTGTACTAATTATGTTGACAACAAAATCCAATAAATCCGATACTATGGATTAGAAACTTTGATCCACATTAGTGATATAGTATTTGGAATAACATTTCCATATACATATAAGCCATTAATAAAATAAGTAAATCAAGTATTTGGGAAGATGCTTATGTAAAAAAAAAAATTCCCTATATTAGGGAAGATGTTGGGGCTAGTCACCAACCACTAAAAATACTTCCATCCTTCAGATACAACATTATATATTAGGCAAGATGCTTGGGCTAGTCACCAACCACTAAAAAAATGCTTCATCCTTGAAATACAACATAAAAGTTATGATCAAAATGGTTGGACTAAGAATTATTGGAATCTAATCTATGTAGACTTATAAATAGATCTATGTAAAATTAGGTATACAAACCTTTCCTCCTACCCTACCCATGCCACGCCACAATCTTTAGAAGATGACCTACAAACTAGAAAGTGGTTTATTTTTAAAAACTAAAGGACAAAGCATGCATATAAGCATACGACAATACATTAAAATAAAAGGATACATGTAATCATTAACAAAATCAAAAGAGATGCAGTCAATAAAGAACACATTTAGAAATAAATTTAGATTCCAATGAAATCCCAATCCCAATGTTCTCTTGGTTGCCAACAATATAAATATTCTAACACAATCAAACATTAAAAAAATGGCACACAAGCTCATACCAAATGTGATGCATGTTGTAAGGTATATGAAAAAGTCAGATCATATGCCAATCCAATGTCTGATTGCCAAGAAAATACCGAAATGGTTCACAACTCACCCCTTGATTGAATTGATACATAAAACTTTGAGAAAATGGTTGAAGCTCGAATGTTCTTATCTCATTAGCAAGAAATACTAGAATATGAGTGTGGAATCCTTCATATGGAGATGAAGGAAATTAGGAATAAGAAAAACTTTGAAGACAAGCCTATCATTCCTCATAAAACAGGGGTATGAATGAAAAGCAGCTAGATAAACCATCAAAGGTTAGCTAAAGAATAATGGATTTTTTTTAGATTTTATTTCATAATAAGATATCTTAAAAATTTGGGATTTTTTCCATCGTTCATGCATTTCCATTAAAGGAGAAAGAATGTAATGTTTATAATTAAATTTCTAGTAAATGAAATTAGATAAAATACATTTTTGATTTTTGATTATGGTAAAAGGTAATTTAGCATTCTTGGAAAAAGGAGGGGTGATTAGAGAAAAAAAATACTTGAAATTTATAACAAATTCTTTTTTGAATTAACGAGGGATTAAGTCAAAATCAAAGTTATATGAGAAAATATAAATTTGTGCTTAAATTGCTCAAAAGGGTTGGATCTATTGGTAAGGAGCGAGGAGTTTTTCACTATTAAACAAAGTTCAATTCTCGTGAAGGATTTTTCTAGAGCCATGGTGTCATCTTGAGGTAGTGGTTGAATGTGGGGTTGCACTAAGAGATATTATATCAAAAGATCTCATGACTCGTGCACACATAAATGGATTAAAGTCCACCTCCATGTCCTTCAAATTTTGGCCCCAAGGGTTTAGATCCACTGGTTATCACTAATGTTGCTAGGCATTTGGTTTGTTTTGTGCCAACAAGTGCCCGATTTGAATCCCCCCAAAGTTAGAAACACCAGTCTACGGTGATGGGTTTACTAAGGATGCAATCTATGAATGTGAGGAATCATCCCCTAGGTTTCCTTGTAAGGTTTTACTTGGAAAAGAATTATGCCTACATCTAGGTTCTCAAAACTTTGGGAGTGAAAGAAGACTCTAAAGTTATCATTGACATTCTTTCAGATAAAATCAAGGATTGTTCATTGTTTCTTTGAGATAAAATAATATGGATCAAATAAGATAACAGTGATAAAAAAGTGGCTTATAAACACATTAAAAGATAAGGAAATGAAATTATAACTTGGCTTACTAATGTGAAAGCAATAGAAAAGTGACCAAAATGTAATATAAGTTAGGGAGTATATTAAAAAAGTGACCAAAATGTAATATAAGTTAGGGAGTATAT
>JZKD02S2384139.1:24384-39063 GCA_000966675.3 Picea glauca
ACATTATATTAAAATTAAATTTAAAATTTAACTTATAAAATGTTTTAACTTATAGAATTATATGATGAAAGTTATAAAATTTTTATTAATTAATTAATAAAGATATATTAATATTAATATAAATATTGTAATATAATGTTCCAACATTTATAAATTTTGATATGAAAAATCAATTATAATTTTAAATTTAAAAAATTGAATGATATTATAATATTAATATGTGACATAACCATTTAAGAACAATGCAATTCAACATAATACAATGAAGATGTATAGTGAAATTCGATACAACAATAGAAGAATGCAGTTATTTGACATAAGTTAGCCTTGAAAATGTTACATCACATTGCGACATTCATTTAGACCATGGTTTACTATGGTAATGTCACAGTGTGACAATCATCTTGGTTGAATAGTGTTGAATTACTACATTCATCATTGGTTGTGTCATATTTTGGCGTACATCATCAATATCTTATATCAAATTGCATCATTCCTAAATGGTTATGTCAAGGTGTGATTTCCATTTAGGGTTACGTCACTTTGTGACATTCCATTAGGTTATGTTTCAGTGTGATGTTTTATAATTATGTATCCCCTATTTGAATCTGGGTGCCAGATTAAAGGTCATCCATAATCCACCATTCATAAATATCACACTTAAACATAACCCTAAATGAATGTTAGAAGATGACATGAGCTTAAATGATCGTCACAATGTGACATTACCATTTATGAAATACACAATTGAACATGATACAATGAATATGTATGTTGCAATGCAATGAAACCATTGAATATGTATGTGGCAATGCGACACAACCATTGAGGAATGTAGTTGTTTGACATAAGTTATCCTTGAAAATGTTATGTCAGATTGCGACATTCATTTAGGGTTATGTTACCTTCTGACATTCCTTTAGGGTTATGTTTGAGCGTCTTGTTTATGAATTGTGTCCCTTATATTGGAATATGGGTGCCAAACTAAAGTTCATCCATAGTTAACCATCCATAAGAATCACACAAAGTTGATTATTGTTGACCATGTTGATTATGGTGAGTAATGGTTGACTATGGAAAACCATGTTCATTATAATGATTAATTTTTTATTATGGTTGACCATGTTTATTATGTTTAAACTTGGTCTAATATGGTAATATTGAATTACGACATTAACCTCATTTGAATAATGTCGAATTATTGCATTCCTCAATGGAATGTCGAGCGGTGACATAACTATAACTGAACATTAATATGTGACATAACCATTTAGAAACTATGCAATTCATCATAATACATTGAATATGTACATCACAATGTGACACAACCATTGAGGAATGCAACTATTTGACATAAGTTAGCATGGGAAATTTTACATCACATTGCGACATTCATTAGGGTTATGTCACCTTGTGAAATTTCTTTAGGGTTATGTTTGAGTGTCATGTTTATGAATTGTGTCCTGTATGGGTGCCAAATTAAAGGTCATCCATAGTCAACCATTCATAATCATCACAGTGAGTTAACTATGGTTGACTATGTTGATTATGATGAGTAATGACTGACTATGCAAAACCATGTTGATTATAATGATTAATGGTTAACTATGATTAACCAAACTAATTGTTTTTAACCATGTTTTACTATGGTAATATCACATTACGACGTTCATCTTGGTTGAATAATGTCAAATTTCTACATTCCCTATGGTTGTGTAGCATTCTGACATACATCTTCATTGCCTTATCTCAAATTACATCATTTTGACATAAGTTATCCTTCAAAATGAATGTCGCAATTAAATATTAATAAATGTTATAAACTAACCGAATCATTATGAGCATGAGCATGGACATGTTAATTGTCGTTGAACTTGATTGAGTTGATGAGCATGATAACTATGGTTGAACATGATTGAGTTTATCATCATGTTCTGTATCACTTAGCATGAATGACTATGGATGACCTTTAATATGGCACCCATATTCCAATAGGATGGTAGCAATTCATAAACTGCATTGAAACATAACCCTAAAGGAATGTTGGAAACTGACATAATCCTAAATGAACATAACAATGAGATGTAACCATTAAGGAACGATGTAATTCAAGATAATACATTGAATATGTAAGTCGCAATGTGACACAATCATTGAGGAATGTATCTAATTTACATATAAGTTATCCTTGAAATTGTTATGTGACATTATGACTTTCATTTAGGGTTACGTCACCTTGTGACATCCTTTAGGGTTACATTTCATTTTCATATGAATTGTGTCCATCATATTGGAATATGGGTGCCAAATTAAAGGTCATCCATAGTTAACCATCCATAAGCATAACACTAAGTTGACTAGTTGACCATGACGATTATGGTGAGTAATAGGTGACTATTGAAAACCATGTTGATTATAGTGATTAATAGTTTACTATGGTTGACCATGTTGATTGGGTGTAATCTTGTTTTAAACAATTGTAATATTGCATTGTGATGTTCATCTTGGTTTAATAATGTTGAATTGTTACATCCATCAATGGAATATCACAAGTATACATAACCTTAAATTAACATCACAATGTGATGTAACCATTTAGGAAATATGCAATTCAACATAATACTTTGAAGATGTATGTCTCAACACGATACAACCATTGATGAATGTAGTTGTTTGACATAAGTTACCATTGAAATTGTTACGTCACATTATATCGTTCACTAGGGTGATGTCCCTCTTGTGACATTCCTCTAGGGTTATGTTATAGTGCAATGTTTATGAATTGTTTCCTATATGGGTGCCAAATTAAAGGTCATCCATGGTTATCCATTCATAAGCATCACAATGAGTTAAATATGGTTAACCATGTTGATTATGGTGAGTAATGGTTGACTATGGAAACAAATGTTGATTATAATGATTAATAATTGACTATAGTTGACCATGTTGATTGTGTTTAACCATGGTTTACTATGGTAATTAATATCACATTACAATGTTCAACTTGGTTGAATAATATCAATTTTCTACATTCCCTAATCATTGTGTTTCATTTCAACATACACATTCATGGCATTATGTTAAATTGCATCATTTTGACATAAGTTGTCCTTGAAAATGAATGTCACAATTAAATATTAATGAATTTTATAAGCTAATGGAACCCTTATGAGAATGAGCATGAATATGTTAACTATGGTTGAACATGATTGAATTGATGAGCATGTTAACTATGGCTAAACATGATTAAGTTTATGAGAACGTTCACTATGGTTGAGGATGATTTATTATGGATGAGATTTAACATGGAATCCATATTCCAATAGGAGGGACACAATTCATAAACATCACATTGAAAGACAACCCTAAATGAATTTATCAAGGTGACATAACCCGAAATGAACATCACAATGTGATGTCACCATTTTGGAATGATGCAATTCAATATAATACATTGAATATATAAGTTGCAATGTGACACAACCATTGGGGATTGTATCTATTTGACATAAGTTAGCCTTCAAAATTTCATGTAACATTGTGACGTTTATTTAGGGTTATGTCACCTTGTTATATCCTTTAAGGTTATGTTTGAGTGTCATATGAATTGTGTTCCTATAATGTCCCTTAGTTTACAAACATTTAAACATTTTAATTTTTGATAGTTTATGTTTTAGAAGTATTGGAAAAAGTTATGTGAAATTATATCATCATAAACATTGATCATGAATACTTTTGTAATATTTATTTTTAATTTAATTAATTAACAAGAAAAAAATTGATTAGAGAATCTAGTTACAAGGAGTAAATCATTATTTCATGGGTGGGTCAAAAGGATAAAAACCACCACAGTACACTAATGATTACTTGTGAGGAAATGGGTTTGGTGGTTTTGGACAAAATCAAACTGTGAGAAATCTCGAGAAGGCTATATAGTTTTAGTCCCTATGGAATAATGATTTAGTATCAAGGATGATAAGAACAATTAACTTTTCTATAATCTAAACATTCTATGAAATGACTATTTTTCGATGATATTTATTTAGGACATTTTCACGAAATTCGGTTAGAAATTGTTAGATCTGCATATTTGAGTGATTATGTCTATATAATATGAGTGCCACATGGGCTTTTCAGCATGATGAATCCATTTCAACATTCAAAAATATATTTTAAATAACAAAAAATAGTGATTTTGTGAAAATTTATCTCGTTGGATTCTAGCAAAAAAATCCATTTCGTAGAACAATTAGATAGTTGGTTGTTCATGTCTATGGTGAAGATAAACAGATTCTCTACTCAGTTTTTTCCAGTTATTGAAGTAGGCTTAGATACATTCTTTAATATATTTATCTTTTCTTTGTTTAGTGTATATTACATTAATCGTAAATTCTATAATGTTTGTATAGTAGAAAATGTTTGCAAAATTTATAGTTTTTATATCTAAAAGAGTACTATGTTTTTCTTATCACTGAACTACTAGCAAAAATATTCACTAAAATATCAGTGAGATACTTCTAAAGTGAAAATAATATAGTTTATAATTATTGCAATGAAAAATACAAGAAAACATAAAAGAACTTATAGATTGATACACCTATAAAGAGTTTACTATTATTGTAGTAAGAAAGAAAATATTACCTAGTATTCTTTTATTTTTAAATAGGTCTAATCATTTAAAAGAAGTATTCTTTTATTTTTAAATAGGTCTAATCATTTAAAAAAGAAGAAGTCTTGAAAAGAGTTTACTATTATTGCAGTAAGAAAGAAAATATTACCTAGTATTCTTTTATTTTTAAATAGGTCTAATCATTTAAAAGAAGAAGTCTTGAAAAATTGAAGGAGATTCTTACATAGAAATTTAAGAACACAATTATATACAATAGATTGATTTTTATATAGTAAATTATTATGTGCATTTGTTTCATTTGAAAATGGCTTGTTCAAATACATATACAAGACTACATCTAAGTAGTATAAGTTACAAAATGCATTTGGTAGAGATAGTTGTATATGTTTAACACTTTTGTATATTGTTTTGTTTTCATAAAAAAACTTGCTCAAAAACAATATGCAAGATAAAATATTTACTAGCATATATTATAGCAAGTGAAAAATAATTATTTTTTTGACATTAAATTGAATAAAAAACATGGTATCCAATGAAGAGTTCATAGATATAGGATATTTTCCATACAAAATAGAGTGCATAGATAAAAATAATATAATAGTAAATGAAAGATTCTAGGTTTAACCCATCAAAACAAGGTATTATAACAAGAGTTTATATAGAGCCTAGTTATTTTCAGAACTCAAACTAATTAAAAGTTTTCTAAAATTTAGTTTATAATTTTTTTTAATGATTTTATTATACTTAGAATAAATCAAGAATAAACACTAACAACATATTAATGATAATAAAAAAATAATATCAGCAGCAACAACAGAATAATGATAACAACAACAACAAAATAATGATAACAACAACAAAATAATGATAACAACAACATAATACATACTTCCACCTGCATGTTGGTTTATCTAGTCTCTTTTTTTGTTTGATATTGTTCCTGTTCTTGTTCTTGTTCTGTTTTTTCCCAGACTGAATATTAACCTCCCAACGAATTAGGAACAACCTCTTCGACTCCCTAGCTATAGGAATCCTTGCAGTTTCCTGGCCCCTGAGCCAAAAATTCCCAGCAACAACAGTGCCCTATGAGAGCTTCCCAAAAATCATTCCTCTAATTTCCTCCTCCTCCTCCCTCTTTTAGTAATTCAGAAATCCTCAAACAGAAATAAGATCCCTCTTCCAAGTCCCCCCCTTCTTCATTATCCTCCTCTCTCAAATTCGCCTCATTAATTCCAAACAACTTATCCCCCATTAATTTCCAAAAATCTTATCCCCCATTAATTACTTCACCCACCTTTTAATAATAAAATAATAAAAGACTCATTAATATATTTTAATAATTAATTAAATTTAAATTAAAAACTATGATAAAATTAATCAATTTAAGTTGTTACAACTTAACCCAAAACATGACATGTTATACTTTTAAAATGAAATCGTGAAATCCAAACAATCATGACCTCTTGACATTGGAATAAGGGTGAGTCTCTTCATTTTATATAACAAAGTCATTAAACATCGATGAAATCGATAGAAGGTAACATATACATGTTTATATAATACAAACAGACTTGTATGTCTGGGAGGGTCACTAGCTTCAAAGCATTTCATATTAATACAATGAATTATAAACTAAATCATATCTTCATAATAGAGATACAATATAATTCACCTTAAATAGTGTTATCAAGAAAATAACAGAGGTGTCTAATCTTTGTAGAGATTATAAAAGAAAACTCTATGATATTAAAACACACTGGTACTTCTGGTAATGGAAAATATTAGAGGTAGATAAAACCAAAATTTGGTAATGAAAAGGATATTTGTTCATTCGTTTGAAAGTGAGATGATCCATGATAAGGAAATTCTTTAATGAGGGTCGTCACCACCACCAACCAAGCATAAATAAAATTTTAAGGTTGTAATAAAATATGAAATACCAAATAAAAACCAAAGGTGACAACCAAATACAATATCCTTTGATTACGTCTGCAAAAAATGACAAGCATGTTCACACTTCTTAGTAGGTTGTCTATAGTATTAATCTTTAGCAAATAGTCTACACTAAACCAAATAAACTCTGCGAAGAAGAAAAATATATTTTCAAGTTAAATATCAATTATTAAAAGAGGAAATCAATTCCCGTGACTTCGAATTTAACAGTCCTGAAGCAATGTGTAGTTCTTAGTTTTCAAAATAAGTTCATAGTATGGCTAAGGATTGGACAACTCCATGATTTTAATGTTAAACTCCATGATTTTAATGTTAAACGAGGGAGTAAACCCTAACATTGTGATAGTTTATTGGCTTACCTTAACCAATCACTAAGTCTAAATTGTCACCTATATTTGTATTATTCATTTAGGATATTAGTAATATATTCTCAAATGATGACTAATGATTTAGTTAATATTGCCTAGCCTAGTCATCATGCATGATTTTAGGATCTAGAGAGAATATATCTATGAGGTGGCATCACCCATTGTACTATAAATATGTAACATTGGTGTGAATACATAGTGTGTTGGCTAGTGAAACTTTTCCGCCATATTGTTGTTCTTGTTTATGTTTTATCAATTGGTATCAGAACTTCTATAGTTCTTAGGGCCTAGTAAAACCATGGTAGTTTTCCATGGAAGATTTACAATTTGAAAATTCACGATGTAAGAATGTTGATGATGTTTTTAATATGGTAGTCACATCTACAAGAAGTCACCACCACCAAAGTGATTTTAGTTCCTCAATGTCAGTGTGCACCCTCCATGAATTAGTCTTGACAAATAACTACTCTGTGCTATCTCCCATCTTCATCTGGTATGAAATATATTTTGGATAATTTTTCGAGGTTTTCATGCTGCAATTTTCAATTGAAATAAATATAGACGCTTACATTTTATTTTTCTTGTTGTAGAGTCTTTACTCTAGGAATGGGAACAATTTCATTTATTTAAAAAACACCAGTTTATGGAAACCTGTGAATATGTTTCTCCTCATGAAACTTCGCCCCATATTTTAGTTATGTGATCTAAATCTCTTTAGTGATCGTTTAATAAATAATAAGTGATTTTTTTTTCTTTAAGTTACCTCATGTGGCCTCGTCGACGAGATCCAAGCCCATTACTAAATCCAAAGTGTTTCATCTTAACATATAATTTGGAATTTAGAAATAAGTTATTTGGCTTATGACCATAATGAACTAGCCTGTCTACAAATCAAAATTCGGAACCAAAACTTGTAGACTGCTGCCCTTGTTTTGGATTGATATGTCAAAACTTTATCTTCAAAATCTAATCATTGTTGGTTGGATGGATATTGCTCTAAATATATCAGTTTCGGGTTCGCATACAACACTCTTATTAAAATCATTCTTAGCGAGAAGAGCAGGCATGAAAACTTAGTTTTCTGCTTCATTCACTTGACACAACCACACAAGATATTCATTGGAAAGTGTTCTTGTATGGGTGAAAAGTAATTAGTGAAATATTATGCATGGGTCGAATGGATTGGATCGATACTTTGAGGATCGATCTCTCTATCCTCTAGTTGTCATGGCGTGCAAAAGATTTGTAATTCCACGTGTGTAATTCCTTTGAGTTCTCAAGTCTGCTTGCAGTAGCTTTGGAGGTGTGGTGAATTGCAAACATGACTTCCTTGTAAATTGAATGATGAACGAAGTGCAAGAGATCCACGGTGATATATCCTCGGACTAGCGCCCATGATTCACCCTTCACAACAAAGATATAATTTGTTGTATCCACATGTCATAAGAAGAAGGAAAGTAGGTCATGACAAGAGACTTGTATCTCCAACAACAATGCAATCTCCAACTACGCAATATCCATCAACGAATCAATGCGACAACAATTGTGTTATTTTCCAATACAAGATTCAACGCCTCCTTAATGATCTTATCTAGGGATATTGAGGTCCCACATATTGTTTCCATTCAAGGTATTATCGTTCTCTTCTTTCAAAATTAAAATCATGGAAGCATCATTATATTTTGCATGAGATAATTTTACAAAATTTCAATATTGGTTAGTGCACACACTTAAAAAAGGAGAAAAAGAAAACTTTTGAAAGATTATAAAAGTTTGGCTTATGTAATTATTAGAAAAGACACATTTGGCATTTAATTCACTAAGTTTTGAGAAAGAGTCACATTAAATTAATTCAAAATGCCATACTTTAACCTCATAAAAAGTATGTTTAAAGGTTTATTATGTAAAAAGATAAAAAGGGCTTAATTTTTGACATGGTTGATATAGTGAAAGCCGTTCCAAGCATCCACTTAATATAGCTTTTGTTTAAAAGATTAGAGAAAGTATTGTGAATATTTTCTAAGATATTACTTCAGAATTTAGTATGGTTATAAATACCATGTCCTTGTTATTGTGAGGGAGATTTATTATGTAAAAAGGGTTGAAGTCGTGATGAGAGTTTGGTACAACTTTTTGAAATTTTTTGTCACTAGTATCTTGGTTTAAAGCTTGAATTTTCATTTAAAAAAATTATCTTTAGTTTTAAGAGTTAATTGTATTTGGGTGATGTGACAAGAAGACATTTTAATAAAATAAAGTCTTTTTCTCTATGTTCTAGATCCACCCGAAATTGAATGAGGGGATCTTAGGAACACCTTGCATTATGTGCAATGATGAATGCTTCCATGAATGTTTTCGTAGTTTTTTTATGTAATATTTTATGTCTAGTTTGACATAACTACACTTACATACGACCATACGCTCAAAGAGTACACAACAAGTTAAGAAAATTCAAGCACACAACTAATGCAATCAAAGCACCTACAATCAAGTATCCGTGAAAACAATTCAAGATTTTTAATTGTCAACATCAACATTCAACAATGATTCTACATCAATCATTGAAAGGGAAAATCAAGTTAATGAAACATTCAAAATTAAAGATCATTTGCTACTTGCAATAGTTTATTTGTAACAGTGAAATCAAATCAAGTTTAATTGAATTGTAATTTTTGGGTGCATTATCGGTTGAAACTGACACCCACAACTTGCTTGTGTCATTATATTCTTGAGTCTATAGGTTGAGTGGTTAAAGCTCAAATAATTGTAAAAAACACGCTTTGGATGCATTTTCAGTGGTAACCGATAATCTCAACTTCCTATAAGCAAGTTCAAGAGAACAACTTCAAGTGAGCGGGAAAGTATAAGTTAGTGCCTTCCTCGAAACAAATTCAAGCAAGCGTGAAGTTCAAGTGAGCGATCCAAGTGAGCAAGTTGCAAATAAGCCTTCTTCTATCGAGTCAAATTGTAATCAGGATCTACCTGCACAAGCAGACCTCATTTATTGTTTTTTAAATGGATCAAAATCTAGAATTATTATAGTTACTGAACACTCTAATAAACACCACTGAAGACAACACAATGATATTGAACAAAGCAACTCTTCAATCAGTGCTAACGTGTTTTCAAGTGACACAAGATAAATTTAGACTTCTTCAATTTCTATCCCAACTATTGAATGATGAGTTGATAAATCTAAAAAATCAACAGCCAATGAATTATTTTGAACTAGTTTTTGTTTAGAAAAACCCTCTCTATGATGATGCTGAAATTTTTGATCAACAGTCAGTGAAGGAGAAACTTAGTAAGACAACTCCAGATGCACACAAAGATGAATCTATCACAAACCTACTTTTCAAGAGTTTTCTTTTGATTTCAATGAAGAAAACCTTTCAATGCTGCAAAAACATGCAGTAAATCAACTTTCATAGATTTCAAAGAAACAAGTTTAGAATACTCTTTCCTAGCCCATCATCAAACCTTGGGAAGAAATAATCTACAACAAGAATAGAATAGGACTTGGATTTGACAAGGACGTTACCTTTCATATTCTCGATTATTCTAGATCAATCAAGTTCCATAATGTTGGAGTCCTTTAAGAAGCCTCAACTTCACATGTTCCATTTCAGTTTCAGAATGATAAATGCCAACATTCCAATCACATTGGTCACAAGGAGAATCAGTGTTTTGATCTCCATCCTTGCCAGCATTGTGGAAAGAAAAACCATTCTTCAGACAGATGTTCAACACTAAAGAAACCCACAAGATTGAATATTCACTATGAGTGGATTGATTCTTGGCAATGGTCATGAATAACCAAGCAATTATATAAGTCTTACCAAAGATTTCAATATCGAGTACAGACCAATCTTGAAGAACATAAAATTTTTGTACCTCACATAATTGGTCCTCTTATGGAGTAGCTTTAGAGCATGGCCCTCATGGGATGAGATAACATCTAGTTTTTTCTGCATGCCCATTTTGTGTTGTACTCAAATGGAACAAGTATGGTACTCTCTGGATCATAGAAAGAGGGAGTACAATGATGAAACTCTCTTGCACCTTAAGGGGGGGAGTTCAAAATTCCAGTGACGATGGTTCATGAAACCACTTGTGGTCTCTCCTTTCAGCTAACAAAGGGGAGAATTGATGATGGAATTGGTTGTTAGACAGAAAGTTTTGACAAAAAAAAACATCAAGTATGCCAGATGAGCATGAAATTTTCCAAATGGGTAACTATGGTCTGTAGATGACAAACTTTGGCAGAATTATGGTTCAATAAGTCTAAGTTGAATCATACATAATTTGGACGTTAATTTTGATTTTGAGAGTAATGATGTGGACGTTTGGTTCACATAGATGGTCATTTGACCTAGAATAGGACAAGAGGATCCTTCTTCATTGCAACTTGGCATTGGATTGAGTTGTCAGGAATTTTCAGGGATGTGTCAGACTAGAAGATGATGCACTTCTCTTGGTTCGCTCTCATCAGATTGGAGTTTACAATAAAGTGAACAAATTGCATGCATCCTGGCTCACATGATTACATAGTGAGATTTTCCAGAGATGAAAGAATTTGGCAGGATTATGGTTCAATGACTTGCAATTGAATCATACACATTATACATTGGGATGTTGTTGGACATCTAAAAGTGTCAAAATTGGTCAGTGGTTATCCCAAACCACAGATTCAGAGAGCACTTTCAGTGATACACTGATAGTGGAGTGGTGATACTACATGTTCACCAATTAGCAGAAGACATCAGATTCTTCTAGCTAAAATACTTGGAAAAATGATTAAATTGTCAAGCAATCAAGGAATGTTCAGAAATTGCAACTGTTCGCTTGCATATCTCAACTCTCTTCCAGTTCATTTCAGATGAACAAATTCAACATCCAGATTGGCGGTTTTTCAGGGAGTTCTTCATTGAGGCTCACCACAAGAGTTTCAGTATGAAGACTTGGAATTGATATCGGTTTATGCTTTATTGCTGGTATTATTGATTGGACTTGTGATTGAGGGGGGATTGTTAGCATATTGGCTTACGTTAACCAATCACTAAGTCTAAATTGTCACCTATATTTGTATTATTCATTTAGGATTTTAGTAATATATCCTCAAGTGATGACTAATGATTTAGTTAATATTGTCTAGCCTAGTCATCATGCATGATTTTAGGATCTAGAGCAAATATCTCTATGAGGTGGCATCACCCATTGTACTATAAATATGTAACATTTGTGTGAATACATAGTGTATTGGCTAGTGAACCTTTTTTGCTATGTTTTATCACATTGGAGAAAAAGGAGAAAAAAATTACAATGAGAAAATTATATAGTGAACACCAACCCAAATGATGCATTGAACAACGGTGGATAGGAGTCATGTTTTCACATTTCATAGATGATAGTGATGGTATTGGCATAGTAATAGCTTCGAATAATCAATGGTGTAAAGATGTGGCTTGGCCTAGAGTTTATCTCTCTGATTACCATAACGCTTATGATGAGTAAACTAAGCTTAAGGTCCTATTAGACACGTAGATCACCACATGTTAGTTTAATACATTTAATTTGTGACTATGACTCATGACAACCATAAGAATCTGTATACATTTTTCCAATATCCTCTGTAGAATCCAAGGTCAAGAATGTATGGGTACAACGAGATGGTCACTAAAGCTATGGCGTATGTTGTATTAATTTACATAGTTATTATATATGGATTGGCTGACGATATAATCCACTAACGGATGAATACCATAGATTTTATATATGTGGGTGTGATTTTTTATATAATACATTAATACACATGGTAGGGATTATATTATCAAATATGTTTAACATTGAAAACTTGTTAAGATAATAAAAGAAGAGTTAAACCATGTACAATATTGATATTAGCCATACAGAGGACTAGACTCCATAAGTAATGCATAAGCATTAAATCTTGATAAAGGATTAATGCTCTTAACTACTACAATACAATAATGTAGTAAAGTTCAAATATTAAGTAACAAAGTATATCTTCTCCATAGCCCATGAAGTCACAATGTTTATTTAAATGTGGACTTGGGTGAAAGAACTATAGTATGATGATAACATGTAAATGGAAAACAATTATAAAGTTTAATTTAATTACTCTAAAGGAAATAATATAGTAATTCTTTGCATGTAGAGAGAATTGTTGCAAGCACCTTCTAACATTTACCTTGTCATGTCAAAAACATGAGAATTAGAAAATCATATGTGATACACATTTAACCAATTTATAAAACATATATGCCAAGTATAATTGCTTGAGTAAATTATTAATAATAGAAATTTTTTGAAAAAACATTTGTTGAAAAAAAAAAAAAAAACCATATATATATATATATATATATGTTTTATAAGAAAAATAATTGATGTTGTTATTTTTTTTTGCATGTTAGAAACAATAACAAAGTATCATGGTTGAAGAACTCGGTAGATCAACTCAAAGTGGACCACAGATGTATGTGGATGTTAAGCCTTAATATTATCTCATTACCCCTTAATTGGGGCATATTATATTAGTAATGTTATTTTATTTATGTTGGATTTATTCCATTGGTTGTAATTATACCTCCTAGTCTCCTATATATACCAAGGAGACATTTTCAATTGGAATCATTTTGTTCTTGAACATTTATGTGGGTTAAAAGGAGGTTGCCCCCTCGAAGAGGCTTATTATCTGAAATTATCACTTTTTCAAGGTGTTGAGTACTTATTCTAAGATTTTTCTATGCTATATTGTTATTAGGTTCTTAACATATGGTATCAGAGCTCAAGGTCTTGGGGTTTCGCTAGTACATCTGAGACACCTTTTAATTTTAGATATAACCTTTTTTCTACAACATTTCATAAGGAATGAATTGGAGGATATTTAGTAGACGGATCAAGGTACGTTGGATTAAAATTTCAGCTCCTGAGGCCTTACACTTTCAGAGATACAACCTGTACAAGATAGGGTTCTGGAATCATCCTAAACTGATCCATTGTAGAATTTTTGCTATAAATCCGAGGATATTCATAGAAATTAGTAAGGTATATTTGGTAAAACGTTCAGCTTCTTGGTCATCGTACATTTGTAGATACACCCTGTGGAAGATAGGGTATCTGACTAGTCCTATTGACTAGTCTCAAGAAGGTGTTCTAGGTAAAACAATCATAACTTCTTCCTAGAGTATCCGAATTGAGTGGGATCGGTTTCATTGAATAGTGGACAGTTTGTATTATTTCTTGTACGAGGTTCAAAATTTTATATCAATTATTTTTTGCGGGGCACACTATACAAGTGAGATCTCCTGGAAAGGAAATAAATAAGCAAGTTGTGGGGAAGTTACCATAAATTCCACTTGGCACATCCAATTTTGATCAGACCTGTGGAATTGCAGAGAAGAAATATAATAGAACTACATAAAAGAAATTTTCATACCCAGAAGGGCGTAAACTTGGAAGATACAACAGAAGAAAGATTGTCTAGCAGAACCACCTCAAAATCAAGGTTCAAAAGTGATACTTGGCCAACATGCCAGCCAAAAAGGGAACTTGTACACCAAATAAGCCTCCAAAAAATCCTACTTGGACTGTTGATGAAGGTGAAGAAATGCGTAGGGACATAAATGAATTACAAAAGAAGATAGTAACAAAAGATGAACTACAAGAGATGGAAGCTAAGTTGGAGGCAAAGATGGATGGTTTAAA
>JZKD02S2384139.1:46583-103008 GCA_000966675.3 Picea glauca
TTTATTCCATTAGTTGTAATTATACCTCCTAGTCTCCTATATATACCAAGGAGACATTTTCATTTGGAATCATCTTGTACTTGAACATTTATGTGGGGTAACAGGAGGTTTCCCCCTTGAAGAGGCTTATTATATGAAATTATCTCTTTTTCTAGGCGTTGAGTACTTATTCTGAGGTTTTTCTATGCTATATTGATATTTGGTTCTTAACAGTGGAACTAAACAATGATCAACTTCAAGATAACTCTATAGTAATATTGAAAACTAAGCATAGTATAAAATAAGAATTGAAAAGTATAAATGCAAATAATGAAAGGTTACCTAAGGATAGTAGAGATAAAGAAAATTTAAATGAAATGATTCTTAAAAACATGACTAGTATGAAACAAATAAAACATATGGGACAGAGTTCGAGTAATGCCAAAATTGAACTTTCTAGTGAAGAGTCACAAAAGCGTAAGGACTATCAAGAAAATAATGATAAAACATAGTTATTAAATTAAGAAGTTAGTGAGGATAATTTAGGAAACAACACTTTACATCGAATTGTATACCTAAAACAAGGAAAAATAAATGGAACGAAGAAGAGTTACTGGGTGAATTTAAGAAAATCAAACCACCCAGTTTTGATAGTGAATTCGAGGAAGGAGCAGAAGATTGAGGAATATATTAGTTTTGTATCAACTAAATTGAAACATTTTCATTTAGTGATAGGAAACCAACACAATTAATAAGATTAGGAGCAGTGAGCTGAACTGGAAAATATTCAAGAAACATTTTAAACAAAAATATTTAATAGAACAATATTATGAAGAAAAGTCGAAATAGTTCCAAAGAGTTCAAGAAATATGTAACATCCCTCTCTTCCGTGTGCGTGATGCGACTTATTCTTTGAGGACACTTGCCTGCAAGTGATCTGGTCCATTATAGGATTGTTTTCTTTTCTTATGGATTATAATGATGAGATTGTGGATTATGAATTAATGTTATGTTATTTATGTATAGATAGGATCTATTGACTAGTTTCTCCTGAGTGTGCAGGACTCTTGACATATTGAGGATGTCGATGGAATCGATGGACCTCCTTAAACTCTAGATCAAGTCAAGAAGTGGACTGTATATGGTTTGAGTATTTATGTTATTACATATGTGACATATGACTGGGTATATTATGATGATGTTTATGGATCGTTGACATGTTTCGTTGATGGATGAAATATGATGATTTATTGCTGATGATTTATTGCTAATCAGACTCACATTTGGAATAAAGGGGCCATGCAAAACAACTAGAGATATTGAGGGAGAGGTGTGGCAGCAACCCTAACACAACCTACTAGCACTCTCGTTGTGGCTTGAATTGCAGGTTAATGATTAACTAGTTCCAGAGATCCATGATGTCATGCGGGAATACTGAGACAGGTGATCATGAAGATTCTAAGGGGCATGCAATAAGGTAGGGTCCTTATTCCTTATAGGCCCTCAGTGTCCCACAAGGTCTCCTGATGGATTTTTGAATCCAAGGGTTGGATGTATACCAAAATCAGTCAAAAGGAGAGTGGAACCCTTGGAGCACGTAGTGCGTCTTGAAGGGCACGTTGCATAAATGAAACTTGAATAAACGCGAGTGTCGCCCTTGGAGCATGCAGTGCATATTGAAGGGCACGTTGCGATTTTTAACACTAGTGAGTCAATGAACCTAGGTTCCTAGAATAAAATATCTTACTTTAACATGGTCATCCTTAAAATAATTATGTATGAGCAAGGTTTATTAATTATAGTTTTTTCGTTAAAATAAAAAATTGCTAAGCCTAGCTGAAATTAAAGGCTAGGTATAAGTAGGTTATGAGGACTAAAATTCAATTAAGCAATTAATAAAGGGGGGATGGAAGAAATGGAAGAACAAGAAGTTTTTGAGGACCAAGAAATGCGTGGAATCTTTTCGAAGGATGAAGGAATTTTTGACAACAACGTCGATATTAAAAGTCCCTAACATGGACGAAAACTTCTTGGTATGCACCGACAAATCCAAAGAAGGCTTAGGCAGAGTCCTGATGCAAGACGATCGAGTGATCGCTTTCATATCGAGAAGGTTAAGAAAGCATGAGGAGAAATATGTGACACGTGACTTGGAGTTATTAGCCATTGTGTATGCCTTGAGAGTATGGAAACACTACCTGATTTGATGAAAATTCGAACTAAAAATGGACCACTTTGATTTGCAACACATTTTTACGCAAACTGACTTGAACGCGCGACAAATTCGTTGGTCAAAACTGATTAGCTAGTATGACTTTGAGATTACATACATAAAAGGAATAGTGAACAGAGTGGCAAATGCGTTGAGTCAGAGACCATGCATATTTTTGGTGATACCTCTTCAGACAAATCTATGTGAAAATATTCTAACTATACAGTGTGACGATGACTGGTATAAGGAGGTTAAGGAATTTATCGGAGAACACCCCATGTTGGTACCAAATTTTGAGGGATTCATTGTGGACAATGATAGATTATTGCGATATAATAACCATATTTACGTACCACCCAACGATGAATTGATAATTTTTATCTTGAACGAAGCTCATAGAGCTGTGTACATGGCTCATCCTAGAGTCAAGAAGATGAGGTTAGACCTTAAACCCTTATTCTTATGGAAATGAATGAAGGTAGACATAGTCAACAACATGGCGAGATTTCTATAATGTCAGTAGGTGAAGGATGAACATAGACATCCGATAGGATTACTACAACCACACACTATTCCGAAATCGAAATGGGAGGTCATTTCGATGGAATTCATTGTTGGATTTTTGTTGACGACAAGGAGGCACGACTCTATTTTTGTGGTAGTCGACACTCTGACAAAGAGTGAAAAATTTATCCCCATGCGTACGACATATCAGGTGCCATACATAGATAGATTTTTTATCAGGGAGATTGTGAGGTTGCATGGCGTGCCTAAGAGGATCATATTTCATCGAGGATTGATGTTTATAGGATGATTTTGGACTAGTTTCCAAGAGGCCTTGGGAACCCAAATTAACTTTGGTACAACATATCACTCAGAGACATATGGGTAGAGAGAAAGAATGAACCAAATCTTGGAGGATATGTTGTGTATGTATGTGATGGACCAACAAATGCGTTGGGAAGAGTTATTGTCACTGGTAGAGTTTGCATACAACAATAATTATCAAAGAACCATTAATATGGCGCTTTTTGAGTTTCTTTACAAGTGACCTTGTCAGACACCTTTGATTTGGGATCAAATTGAGGATAGGGTCCTGGTAGGACTAGAATCGATCGAAGAAATGGAAGAGAAAATGAAAATGATAAGACAAAAGATAAAGGAAGCACAGGATTGGGAGAAAAGTTATGTTGATGCGCATTGCACTGATCCTATTTATGAAGTTGGCAATCAAGTCTTCTTGTGGGTGAAACTAGTACACAAGAGTTCGATCAAGTTTGGAAAGCGTGATAAAATCTCTCCTTGGTTTGTGGGACCTTTCGAGGTTCTGTAAAGGAAGGGGTTTGTGGCCTATTGTCTACCCTTGCTTGATTCTTTTAGGCGTATGCACGATTTTTTTCACGTATCTTTTTTGAGACATTATGTTAGTGATCCTACGCATGTGATTGACATGAGTTATTTGTAGGTATCGGATGATTGTGCACTCATGGTAGAGCCAATCCTCATTATGGACCATCGCATTTGACAACTACGGTATCAAACAATCGATCAATTCAAGGTCCAATTGGACAATTATATTCCACAATAGGCTACCTGCGAGGACACATATGATATGCGTCAACAGTTTCTGTTTTTGTTTGAGATAGACATTTAGATGTTACCAAATACTTTATTTATGCACTTATATACTGTGAAAATTCAGGATGAATTTCAAAACAAGAGGGGGTGTATGTAACATCCCACTCTTCCATGCACCTGATGTGACTTATGATTTTTTTCTTCGCTTATGGATTCTGATGATGAGATTGTGGATTATGATGTCATGTTATGTTATTTATGTATCAACAAGTGCTATTAACCAGTTTCTCCTGAGTGTGCAAGAATATTCACAGATTGAGTATTTCGATGGAATCAATGGACCTCCTTGGACTCTGGATCGAGTCAGGGAGTGGACTGTATATGGTTTGAGTATTTATGTTATTGCATATGTGACATATGACTAGGTGTATTATGATGTTGTTTATGGATCACTGACATGTTTTGTTGATGGATGTAGGCTAACGATTTATTTCTAATCAGACTCACATTAGGAGTAAAGGGGCCATGAAAAAAAACCATAGATATTGAGGGAGAGGTGTGGCAACAACCTTGCCACAACCTACTAGCACTCATGCCGTGGCTCAAACTATAGGTTAACGATTACCTAATTCGATAGATCCACAATGCCGTGAGGGAAGACTGAGATAGTCACTCACAAATATTATAAGGGGTGCACTATAAGGCGGGGTCCTTATTCCTTATAGGCCCTTATTCTCCCACAAGGTCGTCTGATGAAGTTTTGACTCCAAGGGTTGGACGTCTACCAAAATCAGCCAAAAGGCGAGTGACACCTTTGGAGCATATAGTGTGTCTTGAAGGGCACATCACATAAATGAAACTTGAATAAAGGCTAAAGACACCCTTGGAGCACGTAGTGCGTCTTGAAGGGCACATCACATAAATGAAACTTGAATAAAGGCAAGTGGCGCCCTTGGAGCACGTAGTGCGTCTTGAAGGGCACGTCACATAAATGAAACTTGAATAAAGGCGAGTGGCACCCTTGGAGCACATAGTGTGTCTTGAAGGGCACGTCCCAATTTTTAACACTAGTGAGTCAATGAACATAGGTGCCTAGAAAACAATATATTACTTTGACATGGTCAGCCTTAAAATAATTATGTATCAGTAAATTTTATTAATTATAATTTTTCCCTTAAAAAAAAATATTTCTAAGCTTAGTTGAAATTAAAGCCTAGGTCTAAGTAGGTTATGAGGACTAAAATTTAATTAAGCAATTAATAAAGGGGGCATGGAGAATAAACAAATTTAGAATTTAAAAGGAGAAATAAATTGTCTAAAAATTAATTGATGTTTGTGTGTAAAACTCGCTAAATTAGAACTTAGAAAAAAAGGGGAAATTAAATGCAAAATGGAATGTGGAACATAGAAAGGAATACAATCTAGAAAACTTTCCAAATTAGAATTCAACTAAGATTTAAGAAAGTAGTCAACCATTAAAGGAAATTGAGGGAATAAATGGACAACAAGGAGCATTTTTAGGAACGTTGTTAGGCAGGTGAGAGAAATTGGAAAATTAATTTAATTAATTAAATGAATTCCTGGTGCAAATAAGGGATTGGGTGACAAGTGTATGGGGGTTAATATTTCCTAATAAAAAAATTTAATAAAAGAATTTAATGTGGATTTTGGCAAATGGTCACTAAGATAACTCTATAAAATAAATGGCAGAGGAGGGGAATGGATCACGACTGATATGTGTAACCTTATGCTGCCAAAATTTTTTTGACTGATTCTTCTTGTGGGATTTGGGATACCCATCTCAAATAAAGAGTGGTAGCTTGACCTTGCGAGGCGAGTTGGGAGGTATATTTCTCTGGTTTGTGTGTGTTTCCCCTTTGCGTCTCGGGGGGCTCAGGGGGAAGAAGAGTACCCCTAGAAATGTATGAGAGGTACCGGTGATGTATCAATGGTTAGCAAGCATGAGCTGGATGGAGTGAAAGCACGAGACAACCACTTTAGATTCTTCACATTCGGTTATGACACGACTTTAAAATTTGCAGTTGTAATTTAGTTAGAAATTGTACATAGATTCATGTGTTGTTGAATCGTATTGGATGTCTGTTATGGTTGGAAACATCGTTTGAGGTGGTTATATGGCATTAAATTTTGACGGATTGGTTTTTGTTTCTATATATGCGCCTTGGTTATTTTTCTCTGTGCCTTGAAAAGTTTTTATCTCTGCACCTTGGATTTTTTTTATATCTCTCCACCATGGTTTTTCTTATCTTCGCGTTTGGATGTTCTTCTCTATATGTGTTTTTTCCATTATTAGTGAGGCCTTTGACATAGCCTCTCTTTGCATTTTTCCCATGGCGCAACGCAACGATGGTCCCAATACTTCTCCGCATCATGCTGGTTATTTCCTTTATAGTTACCTTTACCTTGGCCTTCAACTTTTAACCTGGAGATGTTGGCATTTTTGTTCCAGCTGTTCACACACAGTCATAAAATCATTTTGGCCTAGCAAGCGAAGATGCTTGGTATCTTTTATTCCAACTGTTCACACACAGTCGTAAAATCGTGTTTCCTAGCAAGTGAAGTAGTTTGGTGCTTTTTTTTTTCTATTATTTTTACTCTGCAATCCATAATCCCCTCACCAAATTCATTTCAATTGCCAGTAATATATGTGAATGGATTCACCTCAACGTTTGACCCATTACTCTGCGCTTTTGCCCTTCTTCTCCACGATTTTGCTAATAATTTCGTGGGAAGCTCGTGGGGAAGGAATGTCCTTGTTTCCCCCCTTCTTATATAGAATTTGCTAAGAAATTCATGGGAAACCTATGGGGAAATAATGCCTGCACTTTCACCCCAGGTTCTCCATGATTTGTCAGAGATTTTGGTGATTTCCCAATGTGTGAGTGGAGGGATATCCGATGTTTTCATGGTTTTATTTTCTTTTAACTCTGTGAGAGCTTGTATGGTTTTCCCAATGATTCCTCCGCCTTGTACAACATACTCACCTTGTAGCTCGACATTATCATTATTTCACCTCAAAAATTTTCATTTCCACTTCCTAGATTAAATTCCCCCCTTCCGATATCATAACTACGGTTTGGAAGGAGTGTTCTACGGTTTCATCTATTGAGTTTTAATTATAATCGTAATGCTTCCAAATATTAAACAATTTATACAGTTCCTTAAAGGGATATTCCATTGTTTTATTTATATTTTTTTTATTATAAACTTATGGTTCCTTGAAATATTTCCAATACACAAGGAATATAATTTGAGAAGTATTGAGAGCCAAACTCATGACTCATAATGTTGAATTGTACTCAGTGTTGCACCCTCCCTTAATTTTTTGTTGAGCCTTACTTACACTCAAATTTATAATTAATTATGAATTCTCATTGCTTACAAACGGTTTGGGCTCATCTAACTATACCTTTCCCTTGGACAATTGATTAGTTGTGTTTTTAATTCATTGATCAACCCTTAGTGATTTTACGCTTTATTTTTAGGGACATAATAATATTTATGTTGAGTGGGTGGCCGACGAGATTCGATGAAGAGTTTGGGTAGGGTGTATTGTTTAATTTCAAGATTTAGAATTACAATTGTCCTCTGCTTATTCTCTTCCCCCCTTTAATATTATGAGTGTATGATAGTTTAGAAATTGTTATCTTGCACCTTGGAATGGTTGATGAACCTTGATTGATCACTTCATTCCCTCGTGCCACCAAGATATGTTGATGCGAGATTGTATTAACACTTAGATATCTTTCACCACTTATCTATGTTGAAGCCATATTATATTAGTACTTATATTATATTCTCCCTTATATATGATGATGCATGGTTATTTAATATCAATTTCCCTTGTGCCTTGGATTATTATGATGAATAGGTGTTTAGATTTCTTGCGCTATGGACTAAGATGATGCATAAACTTTTATGTATTGGTTTACTAGCATGTTTGTCACATTGTTACTATATGATTCTTTGTGAAAGATTAATTGTGTGGATTGATCGATAAGTGAATTATGTTAATCCATAAATTATATCACGTGCGTACCTTGAAAAAGATGTTGATGATTGTGAATTTGATTATTGAAATCAAATGTGCGAATGGAGTGATATATTGTGTAATGTTTATATTTTACTTCTTGCACACAATGAAAGGTCAATGTAATGAATGGTTGTTGGTTATTTACTTCTTGCTCCATGAAAAATTTATTGTAACGAATGATTGTTTAGATATTATATTTCTTGCATGCCATGGAATAAATGTCAAATTGTGTTGACTACAATGCGCCTTAATTTATGATGTGGCATGAATGATTAGTAACTAGTTTTCTCTCACCCATTAATTAAGTTGGCTTGTGGATTTGCTAGAATTGTTTACTCTCATGTCCAACGATTATATAAATATTGAGGTATGATTGATATGATGATGGTTACCCTTGCACCCTGGTTAATGATATTAGGATTGATGGACTGATGAAATGGATGATTGTTGATTTTTTTGATTAACTAGTTGCTTGGATTGATTGTGTTAGTGGGACGTAGACACCTCCTTGTTCCTTAGAAAAATCACTATCCCTAAGACCTTAAATGGTTAAAATCAATTGGAACCTTGGATTGAGCGTTGCTTATGTGTCTTTGAGGTCCTAACCTTGCAGGGTAGGTTGGGGTGGGTAACATTGGATGTCATTTTCTGATTGTCTATATGATCCTTAAGTAGCGTTATGTTATCTCATGTTTTCTTGGTGATATCTGATGATGGTCCTTATGAGATGGATTGAATGTTTAAGATTTGTATTGCTATGCATCATTATTAATTGCAAAATGCAATGATGTTGGGCTACTGATGATTAACGTGATAATACTTTGATATGCATGTTGTGGTTCACGATGATGATGTGTTGGTATTGTCGTAAATGATTATTAATGCATTAATCTAGTTTCATTAGTATATGTGAATGATGTGTTGATGATGTTTCCTTTTTGTGTGATGTTAATTTCCTAACGTAAAAATTAAAGATTTTTTTTTTTACATGTATTACGTCACTTTTGTGGTCATAACGGTGGGTCGTTACAAAATTTAAGAAAACAAAACCACCCAATTTTGATAGTGAATTCGAGGAAGGAGCATAATCCTGTATTATAAACATGACTAAATAGGTCCAAATCTAAAATTACCCCAGAGACTTGAGGGATATATTAGCTTTGTATCAACTAAATTGAAACGTTTTCATTCAGTGATAGAAAAAAAAAACAATTAATAAGATTAGGAGTAGTGAGCTGAACTGGAAAATATTCAAGAAATATTTTAAACAAAAGTATTTAATAGAACAATATTATGATGAAAAGTTCAAAGAGTTCCATGATATTAAGCTAAGATAGATGTCCATTGAAGAGTTTGTGACTAAATTTGTAAATATGATGAGATATGTACCTTATTTCCATGAGGAGAAGGAAAACGTTCAACAGTTCATGAGTTGTTTGCCTCAAGTATATAAAGAAAAAAATGAATTTCTTAATCCAAATACAATGGATGAAGTAATAAGGAATGTTAAACTATGATTTACTCAATTTTAAAAAGAATTGAAAATAAAAAGTCTTGGAAACACAAATATAATGAAAAGTTTGATCCTAAGAAGAAAACTTTTAAACATCCTCAACAACCACCACAAAGTGTACCAGTTAAGGGAAACACATTTGTTGGAAAACAAAGTGTATTGGTTCAGAACAACAATAAACCTACATAGTTTGCAAATAAGATAGTTATTTATATGGTTAGGGAACCTCTTCAATGATTGGGCTATAAAGAACCTTTCTTCTAACAAAATTTCCCTTTAAACAAAATCAAGAATTGGGTAGTATACAAAATTCAGGAGGGAACAATAATAAATGATATTGATCAAAGTATTCACAAAATTAATACTGCCTTGGAAAATCGACAAGTTGATCACCAATTTTCCATGGTGAAGATAGAAAGTATATTAAATCAGAAATATGTATCATTATTAATATACCTTGGTGCAAGTCTAACTTATATTTCACTACAGTTGTAGAAAATTGTAAACTGGAAAAAGTAAAACATAAGAAATCATGGCTAGTTCAATTAGCTATAGGAAGAAAAAGGAAAGTTGGTGATATGGAAAAAATTGTACAGTGAAAATGGATTGAATAAATACTAATATAGATTCAAAATTTTACCATTGGGATGTTATTATATTCTCATAGGCATGGATTGGTTGGAGAAACATTCAACTCTTGTAAGTTGTCATGATAAAACTTTTAACTGTATAAATGATCTTGACAAAAACAAAATAGTGAAACAAATATCATGGGGTGTGTCAATTAGACAAATATCCACTTTATAGTTAAAAATGAATACAAGGAAAGGATATGATATTTATGTTCTGCGCATATCTGAAAGTATTGATGAAATAAATGAATTTTCTAACTAAGGATCCAAAACATAAAGAGTTTCAAAACGTGTTTCCAAAGGAAATTCCAAGATTACCTCCAAGACGAGACATATATTTGATCATCCACTTAGCACCCATATTTTCACTGGTGTCTAAGGAACCTTACCAAATAAATACTCCAGAACTGACAGAGATTAATATGCAACTTCAAGAATTGTGAGATAAATAGTATAGCAAACCCATTGTGTGTTTGTGGGGAGGACATGTTTCGTTTAAAAAAAATTAAAGATGGAACTTTTTGATTATGCATTGACTACAATCAACTTAAGAAGATGACTAATTAAAACATGTATCCTTTTCCTCACATTGATGACTTGTTTGATAAAGTTGGAATAGATAAGGTTTTCTCTAAGATAGATTTGGGGTCAGGATATCACTAGATTAAAATTAAAGAGGAGGACATATATACAACTATGTTTTGAACTAAAAATGGACACTATGAATTTGTTGTGGTAACTTTTGGTTTAAAAAATGAACCTACTACATTTATGTGTTTGATGAACATTGTGTTGAGCAGGTATCTAGACAAGTTTGTAATTGTGTTTATAGATGGTATACTGATCTAATAAAAAACCAAAGAGGAACATGAAGAAAAATTGGGAATGGTCTTATAGACACTGAGAGAGAAACAAATATATGAAAAATTTATTAAGTGTAAATTTAATCAAGATAAAATACAGTATCTGGGAAATGTAATTTCGGGGAAAGGAATCTCAGTTGACCCAAAAAGGTCAAAGCCATCATAGATTGGCCAATGCCAAAGGATATGTTAAATGTATCATATTTCATGGGTATCACAAGTTACTATCGTAGATTCATAGAAGGTTTTTACAAAATTTCTTATCCAATAACTTCATTGCAAAGGAAGGTAATAATATTTAAGTGAACATAAAAATGTTAAGAGAGCTTCAAAAAATTGAAATAAGTTTTAACAATGACGCCTATCTTTAAGATAGGACATCCACAAATATTTTTGGTATGTAATGATGCCTCGAAAGACGGGTTAGGAGGAGTGTTATTATAGGATTATCATGTGATTTCTTATGAATCATGGAAACTAAAAGATCATGAAAACAATTACGTAACTCATTATCTAGAATTAACCGCTATTAAGAATTCTTTAAAGATGTGGTGTAACTACTTGTTGGGTAGGATATTCTTGTTGAAAACATATAATATCAGTCATAAATACTTTTTCGATCAACAAAACTCGAATTCAAGACAAGCAATATGTTTAGCTTTCTTGAGTGAGTATGATTTTGAGATAAACACATTAATGGAAAATAAAATAAAATAGTATATGAACTTAGAATAAATCTAAATGCAGTTTATGATAGTAACATGAAAAATGATTTAAAACAAAGAATTTAATCAACAACATAAATGATGAAATTTATAAGAATTTATAGGGAAAATAAAAGATAAGGAATCAGGTGAAGAAGAATCGAAATTGAGATGTAATAAGGATGGTTTAGTGAAGTATAAATACAGAATTTAGGTTCCAAATAGCACAAAATTGAAAGATTTAATATTGGATGAAGTACATAAGAAACCTTATTCAAGTCACCCATGAGGATACCAAAATACTATAACAACTTTGAAAAAAGAGTATTTCTGGCATGGAATGAAAAATGAAGTGGTTGAATATCTTGCTATATGTCTTGAGTGATATCAAGTTAAAGATGAGCACCGTCACCCGGCTGGATTATTTTACGAAATACCCATTCCTGAGTGGAAATGGAAAGTAATCAGGATGGATTTTGTTACAGGACTGCCTAAAACTAAGAAACAAAATGACTCTATTATGGTAGTAGTGGAAAAAATTACTAAATATTCACACTTTATTCGAGTAAAATCGACTCATAAGGCGATTAACATTTTTTAAATTTTCATGAAAGAAATATTTATGATGCATGGTATACCAAAGACTATAATTTCGGACAAGGACACAAAATTCACCTCGAATTTATAGAATACTTTGTTTAGTGGTTTGGATAACAAATTGAACTTTGGTATTGCTTACCATCCTCAAACTCATGGTCAGACTAAAGGGGTCAACCAAATTTTAGAGGATATGTTGCAGATGTATGTGATGGACTGTCCCACAACGTGGGAAGAGTAGCTCCACTTGGTTGAATTTTCATAAAATAATGGTTATCAAGCCTCTTTAAAGATGAGTCCCTTTGAGGTAATGTACAATACAAAATTCCAAACACATGTTAGTTGGTATAGCTCAGTTGACAGGACTATTTTGGGCCCATATATGTTAGAATAAATGGAAACAACTGTACAAAAAGAAAAACAAAACTTGAAAATTGGATAAGACAGGCAAAATAGCTTTGCATATTTGAAAATAACAAATGTATAATTTAGCATTGTATATCACGTTTATCTTAAATTCATACCAAACAACAATGCACTAAAATTGGGAAAAGTACTAAGTTAGCACCTAGATATGGCGGGCCATTTAGAGTGCTCACTGGAGTGGGACGAGTTGATTACCATCTTGCACTTTGAACCAATTTAAAAGTTCACAATGTGTTTCATGTTTCATTATTAAAGAAGTATGTACATGATGTAACTCATGATGTAAATTGGAATGTGATTCAAGTGGAACCTGAAGACAAGTTTCAAGTGGATCTGCTTCATATTCTTGATAGGAAGGAAATGATGTTGTGGAATTGAGCCATCACTCAGGTTAAAGTGCATTGGAGGAACTTTAGTCCCATAGAGGCTACTTGGGAGATGGAGGAATCCATGAGAAAATAATACCCATCTATTTTCTAGAGTTGATATGATTAGATTGGAACACCGATAATGGTGTTCAATTTAAGGGGGGAAGGGTGTAATCTCCCTCATTTTACAAACATTCAAAAAATTTAATTTTTGATAGTTTATGTTGTGGAAGTATTGAAAAATACTTATGTGAAATTATATAATCATAAACATTGAAGATGAATATTTTTGTAATATTTATTTTTTATTTATTTAATTAACAAGAAACAAGCATATTACAAAATCCAATTACAAAGAGTAAATAATTATTCCATGGGTCACTATAAAGAATAAAATGTACCAGAGTAAATTATTTTCCATGGGACAAGTGAAACCCTACTCCCAAAGGTATGGGATGTGAGGGAACAAGCTAGAGCAAAAAGTTACAACAAAAATATTCCGTAGGGTTACAATGTGTTGAAGTTTATATCTATTAAGACCGAAAAAAAAACCTCAGGAGGATATGAATCCCCCTACATTTTTATAGAGGTGGTACTCCTCTCTGGATTAAAGATATATCTTGAATATATTGGGTTAGGGAGAATGCTAGATATAAAACCCTATATCTTTATTGCTTGGAATTATGAAATGGTTCTTGAGTAACCTGATCTAATCGTCATGTGCAACAATAAGTATTTTGAAAAAATAGAAAGTTTGAAGGGAGGATTCAATATCATATTTTATTTGTGCTCAACATCATATATACAATCATATTAATCACATACAAATAATACATCCATATAATGTCTTGAGAAATATGAGGAAATGGTTTCAATCATTCAAAGAATTTTAAAATAGTATACCAATTATAACACTAGACAATTTGATAAGAATACTTCAAACATCTCACACTCAAAAATCCCAAGATGTGAAACATAATTGAATTCATTCCCTAGAGTAATTATTGTTGGAGTTTTATTAATGAAATATATTCAACAATGCAAAAAATATATAACGGTCATATATATGGTTGTGAATACTCCATGATCATATCATAAAATTGTTTTCAAGAATACAATAAGAACACTCAAGAATCTCGACCTCGTGCTCAATTCAGAGATTCAAGCATAAAGCTTTGAGAAAATGGCGTAGAATAAGAAAAAGAGTGGAAAATATGGAGATCTCTTTCCATTTATAAGAAGATTCATTGCATATTGATATATGTATCTTCTTCTTCTTATCCTATTCCCCTTCCCTTATGATATTGGAGCCCTCTCTCACACTTTCATGTCTTTTTAAAATCTACTTTTGTAACTCAAGGAAGTTAGGGGTTTTCCCTTTATTGGAGAGATCACTTAAATTAATAATCCAATTAAGTCTCATTAATGTGTTTGAATAATTGAAATTTTCATCTTGAAATGGGTACCTTTTTTTCCTTCAATAAAACAAATTTAATAAATTTTTATTTTCAAAAATTTAATTAATTTCCCGTTTAAAGAGGGGACCAAGTTTTAATTTTATGGATGGGATATTAAAATTTTCATCCACAGAAACCAACTTAGATGTGATATTAATTGTCTTATATTTCCAATGATTCCTCCTGGGTGTGATTTGATTTCCTGCATCTCAATATATGAGCTCGTGAATTCAATATGTCAAACAAATTTACCAACAAAGAATAAAACTATGGCTAAATGTTCTTTTAATTTTTGAGAAAATTTTGGAAATTTTAATCTCTCAAGGCCTATCTTGTCATCTTCCCCATCCAAGTACCTTTACAACAAGGTAAATTTTTCACAATTCTAGCTCTCAGATCTTGAGATATGGCCTTTGGAAGTACACGACTCAACAACCATTAAATAATCGTCACAAGGCAATCTAGGCCCTTGATTAAATTTCATCCTTCTTCACATGAATTTGACTTTTCTTCATAAATTATTATCCAAAAAGTATTCAAATGTTGGAAGTTTTAATGTATATAATCAAAAGCGTATTATACACTTAATAAGAAACAAAAGAAGAGAATACTATGGAGACTTGATAATTTGACATTCCCTTAGAGAATTGATTAATAAAATACTGTTTTAATCCTCAGTCATATTCCACCTCATGCCTAGTGAATGTGAATCAACAGTCCATATGTCGCCACATGTCATCGTGTAATAGGTGAATAATTTGACACTTGCAACCAATAAGAATATTCCATGTGTCTCCAATAATAATATGCCATGTTTCTGCAATGGCGGGATTCCATGTGTTTCCATTACTTATTCTCCATGTTTCATCTTTCCATAGGATGTCATGTGTCATCATGTGAGTGGGTACTAGATTTTTCATGTGACATATTTTCACTGTATGCTAAATTTCATAATGTCATTGGTTGGAAATTGTATTAGTTTAACATATAACTTAAATATGGAAGGAAAAAGTGGAACGAGAGGGGATAAGGGTAGAGCAAGGAGGGGGATAATTGTAGGTGGGGGAGGGATATGGGTTACATAGGATGAGGTAGGGGGGTGGAGTGTGGGAATCAAGGTTGATTTCATGGGATGGGGAGTGAGGAATGTGAGTGGGGTAATGTGAGTGGTGAGTCTGATCAATTAAAAACAAAAATATAAGCTTAAGTATGGAGTAATGGGTGGTAAGGGGTAAGGGGAGGAGATATGAGATGTAACAACCTGTTCGAAGCCATTTCAAATTTTTATCCTATCTTTATAAGCTGCCTACACAAGTGTTTTGGAACCCTTGATTCTCATCGCAAGTTTTTGAATAAAACAACACTGCCATTTTGCGCATTTTCACACTTGCCATTGGTTTTCTTTTTCACGACTGTAAGCATGAAAAATTTGATTTCGAAGTCACGTCAATGGCATTAAAATCGTCACTAGATTATTATGGTTACTCTTGTCTATGTGTTCATTGCATTTCCAATTCAATTATGGTCACACAGTTGGCAAGACACCAAAACCTTTACCCATTTGGCATTTTTTTGTTGTTAATATGATTTCATTTTTATGAGACCGTGATGGTATTCTAATGATTGTGATTGAGTCCTTGATTCAATGGTGGTTTGATGTTCTATTGCTTTTGATCTAATTCAATGGTTTCATAACAATGCATTAACATGGTGAATAGACCCTTAATTCAATGGTTTCATACAAGGCATACGTTTTATGATTGAATCCTTGGTGCTATATTCGGATCATTGTTTTGATTTTAAAACCATGCAAATACTATTGCTTGTGCAAATATTTGTGTCGACTTACCATAGTTTTCATTTTGAATGGAATTTGATTTTAATACATTGCAATCAAGATTTGAATCACCATATGCACCGTCGATTGTAAATTTGGATATGACTATTCTGCATGGGTTGATTTCGTTTCACCACCCTCGCACACTTTGGCATTAATGCCTGCTGTCTATCCCGGGTTACCTATGTTGGTTTCGAGGAAGTCTGTGAGCTATTCGGTCCTACAGATACCCTGTCCAAACCCTTGTCCATTTACCCTACTCACTGTGTGTTCTCTCGTGGTTCCTGTAGGCAGAATTTAACCCCCATAGTGTTCAGAGTCAGTTTTGGTTTGATAGTGCCAGAGGAGACTGCTTAGGATAACCCCGTAATTGCCTCAAAGAGACACATGTTTGCGTGAGCGATTCTCGGAAAACAGTTTTGAATCTGATCAAACCCTTGAAAACCCAGAACCAAAATTGGCCCCTTTACCTTCATTGTGGGCGGTTCCCTAAAAAATTGAGTTGTTATAGAGATATAGCTCGTGTTTTATAGGTCAAGTTTCAGATCTTATCCGTGGTTGAAAGGTGCGTATTGGGTCTGTGTGCATTTGCTGAAACGTCTAAGAATTCTCCAGGCCTGTGCCTCAGAATCCCTCTCACCTATCCAACCTCTCACACTCTTGAACCCTTGATCAATCCTTAGAAAAACAAGCAGTCTGTAAGAAGAAGAAAAAGACTATGGGTTCAATTGTCTTCAGAAACGTTGAGACAGCTACGACTTTCGTCAATTCAAAGTTATCCTGACCGAATTGTTTTCCTACAGTCCAGGTATGGTTTTCTCAACATCATTTTTGTCTTATGAGTTGGTTTGAATTAGTGTGACCGATTATGTTTGCTTTTAATTAGTTTTGTTTGTTTTAAATAGATTCAAAACGATTCTGTTATATTCGGAGTACTAAAAATGATTTCGTTATGAATCATGTACAGTAGATTCGTTTTGCTAAAATCAAATATAGCTATGATTTGGTTAATGTGATTTTATTGTTCTCAGTCTAGCATGGCGATTGTGTCGGCCTTAAGTTAGTTCGATTCATTTCTTTTGGTTTGATTTTGAAACGATTCTGTATGTTGAACTAGCATAATCTTTTGTGTATGCGATACATTGATATTAGGGATTGGTTTGATAAATACAATATAATCTATTGATTCAAAAAAGAAAAACAACTCTGTTAGTTTTGCATTTAGAATCAATTATGTTAAGTGTTGGACTGACATGTTATATCTATATTCAATTCATACCAAATATTTGTTTGATCGGTCTGTTTTGTTTGAAATTGATTCAAAAAATGATTTCGTTGGTCTCGAATTGTCAATCGATTCTGTCTGCTCCGAATTGGTAATAAAGTTGTTTGACATATCGTACATATCCTGTTATCATGTGATTAATTCAATTATGATTTCATTTGTTCAAATTGGCATAAAGAATCTGGTTACTTCTAGCATGAACGATTTGTTTTCTCTTGAATAAATAATTAAAGATTTTTTTAATAGGTAGGATATATTGTTGTTAGTTTTGGATTGATTTACAATGGTTCTATTTTCAAATTAGACCAGCTACAGAATCACAAGATTTTGTAGCTAGTCTTAAAATTTAGACTTTGTTAATTTTACCAATAAAACATTATCTAAACTTGGCTATTCTTGTCTACCTACAGGTACCTATGAATTTCATTGAAAATTTGGACAAGCTGTGGTAGTTTAGAAGATACTTGTTGTGATATAGTTTTGTTTTAAGTTTTTAGTCATAGGAAAAAATAGGGACTTGGGAGATTGTTCCCAGATTTTTTGTAAACTGCTTTGATAATTCCCACAAGGATGTTTTACCCTGTGGCCTTTAAGAACTTGTTATTTTTTGTAATAGAGGGACCATCACTGTTGGGAGAACAAGACTATGGATTTATGATACAGACTTGAATGGAAGTCGATCTTTTGTAACAACTTTAGCTTTCAATTTATCATACTTTCGTTCAGGTTTTGTTCATTTTAGTTTGTGATTAAGTCATTGACTACTTTATATATCAAGACTTCTTACAGGTTAATGTGTTGTGGTTTAAATTCTGTCCATGTCTAATGTATCTCAGTTTTAGCACAACAATTACTCTGTTTCGATTTGATGAGTAAAGATTTATCTTCTTCATTAAATGAACTGTTTTGTACAGATCTTCACACAGGGATTTATCTAGCTGTGATGATTTGTAAATCATAAGGTTGTTGTCGATTTTATGTCTTGTTTGTTCTGTTGTTTATATTCAAAAGAGCACTGCTGCTTCTTGTTTACGAGAAGCCTGTGAAGAATCTGGTGCGGGTTTCCTCCCATCGAACAACTGAATTGAATACTGTGCACATGACAAATAGGAAGTGTTATTTCAGGTTAGTTCTTTATTTGTTATTTAATAGTTAATAAATCTGAGAATTCTCATTAGTTTAGTTAGATACATGGTTCAGTTTTACAGTTACGATTATCATTTTAATTACTCAGCTTAGTTAGTTTTGTTTATTTCTCTTCTTTCACATAAAAGATATAAAAAATAAAAAAAAATAGTTTTTCTGTCATAGGACAACTTACAAATGATTTTTTTAGGTTTTCATTTAAAATCTGTAATCTGTAAATATTGTACATTTGTGATTAAGATCTAATTCTATTGATAGTTGAATACTTAATTTCATAGAATTATTGCTGTATAATATTAGACAATAGGTTGTATATATTTATTTTAGATTTGTTTATTAGTTTTCTTTAATTTTTGTTTTCATTTAGATTAGTTCCTTTAGTTAGTTTCTTTCATTTTTCTAGGACTTAGATCGGCCAACGGAGCTGCTAAACCTGTCAGGGTGGATCATCCCAAACGGATTGAGTTATTTAGAAAACCCCGGACCGGATCCCCTCTTCCAGTTGGCGAGCGTTCATTTTCGCCTGTCAACAAATGACGCTAGAAGGAGGGCCGACTGACAAGCTGGCCTTGTAGGAGCCTTTATTTTAAATGTATTTAATTTCCCCCATGGCTCCCCAAATCACTGTGTTGGAACATGCTTTCAACTTCTCATTACCCAATGTTCCCAACGAGACAGTCTCTCACTTTTCCAAACTCACCTTTGATGGTGAAGGAAATATATCTACTAAAGACCACCTTAACAAGTTTTGGTGAAAATGCATCAAACATGACATCTCAGATTTAGGAGTTTTATGCAGATTGTTCGCTTTTACGTTTAAAGGCCGAATCAAACATTGGTTTGAATCCTTTCCAGCATGTCACATTTTTTATTGGTTTCAATTTGTAGATGAGTTTCTAGATGCTTTTGAAATTTATGATTTTGATCAATTATGTGAAGAATCTCATACTTCGCTAATCAACGACGATTCATCTTCAGAAGACTTTTTCATGAGAGTCTATCATATGCTCTGTAAATTTAATCTCGATGACATGTCATTGGCATTAAATCTCTTCTATTATGCTTCCATCCCTTCCATTCAGTCATGTTTAATCACGAATGAAGAACCAATTGTGAATCCTATCACTCAACTGCAAGAACAATCTTCTTTCCAAGAAGAGAAAAATTCTTCCGATAATATTGAACAAGCCAGGGAGGTAGAATCTATTGATTAGGCTCTTATTGACAACCAAATTGGTGTTTCCTTTGAATCGTTGTATTTTCAGTCTAAAACTAGTATGGAAGATGATTAGTTTCTGGCTCAAGGTGAATACCCTCATTCTTGTAACTCATGCTCTAATAAACATTTAAAATTAGTCATTGAAGAACACTTAAGTGACGGAAATTGTCTTGAATGTTCTAGTACTCCTATGAAACTGATTAGAGAAGAAGAAACCTTAAAGCCTCATCCTCAAAATGCACTTTGTTCACAGGAAAGACTAGATGCTTGTCACATAAATTTTGAATTATCTATCACACAAAAGGAAAATCCAGATGATCATATTATGTTGAGGAATTCGTCACCAAAACAGAGTAAAAGTTTTAAGGAAAGTGAAGAGAATTGTCTTGAGAATACAATTGTTGAGTATCATAGTTCAAGAGATTCTTTTCATCTTCTTATTTCCGATTCCTTTTATTATTTATATCCTGATCTATTCCTAGATTCTGGTGGACTTGACATCTTACCTACAACATACTACTCTTTTCCACCACAATCATATCCTTTCGTTATGCTAAATTTTGGTGAAATTAATTTTGAGCATAACATTGATAAAATCGGATTTGACGCTTGTTCACTTCCATCACTGATATGGGAAGCAAACATGTTGTGAGATGATTTTACACAGTTTATTGTTGAAAAAGACAATGCACTATATTTTATGGAGATCAAACATTCTAAGTTTCATATTCGTTGTTTTCTTAGCTCGAACCTTAATGTTTATACTTCACATTTTGAAATGATCAATCTAATCGAAGGAAACATTGAAACCAATGAATCAATTGATTGCCCGAATCCTCCTATGAGGAGTTTCCCATTGATATATTCATTTCATCAAAGTCATGGTTTACATCCTCATTTTTGTGACAGGATCTTAGGATGACTTGAATATTCATATATGAAAAAATTTCACAATAAAGACAAAGTTGAGATTTCTTTCTTTTTACCCAAGTATCTTGGAAGTAGGCGTGACATATTTCTTTTAGATCCTCCGTGTGAAGAAATTAATGAACACTTAGAGAACTTTCAGGAGGATGGGGCATCTCAGCCTTGGTTGACGGTTATTCCATTTCCTCGTAATCTTGAAAATTTTTTCAAACCTACTTACACTCGCCCATGCCAATATGACCCTTATCACGATAAGATTGCGCAATGGTTGGAGTATTCGTACAACAAGAATATCCAAGGAAATGGTAAGATCATGCTTACTTTGTTTTTAGATGATGATTATGAAGGTAAGTGTGATATGTTTCTGTCATTTGTTGATATATTACCATTCTTATTAGTAATGCTTGATTTTGTTTCCATTGCAAGATTGGAGTCACTTCGATGGCTACATTGGAAGCATGACTTCACTTAGTATTTTTGATTTTTTTAGTAGTTAGAGTTGGTTTAGGAATAGGTTTTTCTTTCAGTTTTATTTCTCACTATTTCTCTTTGAAATAATGCAGTCATGAACGCAAGTGGGTGCACCACGAGAACCATAATACAGGTGTTGCCAGGGAAGTCCCCTTGATCCTTTTCTCTTTACTCTTACTTGAACATTTATTTTCAAAAAAAGAAGTATCGTCATGAAAATCCTAAATGGAAGGTAAAGAGATAAATAAATCTGAATCTACCCTGACCCAAGGTACCACGAGTAAGACTGCTTTCCCATCAATTAGGATTTTCCTACTTTCTTTCAGTTTCCCAAGGGATTTGTTGCATGAGGTTTTCAGATGCACCTTCTGTACATATTTTTTTTTTGTTTTTGCTGTTTGAATTTCTTTTCTTTCCAATTTTTTCTTCGCTGGTGTGTTTTAATTTCTCCCTTATGCTTACTAGTTTTTGTTGTTGAAATACACATACCTGCATTATGAACTGGTCAGACAAAGAAAACAAAAAATTCTTCCTCTAAAACGACTGCTGAAAAATTGTCTAAACATCAATTATATACCTCTGAAATTTACATCTGTGTTTGCAAAGACTGTTGTTTGAAAGAAGTTAACTGATTTCGATCTGTGAGTAAAGCCTGTCATGATCATCCATTATCTTTTTACGCTGTCCCTGTTCCTTAAGGTAGTGACTCAGAAGATGTCTCCCTGCCTTAGAAGGTTGGTTTTGTAAATAAACCATCTCTGGATCTTAATGAGGGACGGTTCTAAAAAATTCTATTGAGGTCTATAAAAAAATATGTTAAAATATCGTAATTTTCAGCATCACCCCGCTCGATTATATATCGTTAAAAAACAAAATAAATCATTAAAAGAGCTATGGGAACTGTTTGTAAACCCACCGAGATGCTGAACAGGTCTGCTGACAGTGGGTAAATGCATGCATGATGCCAAGACAACTTCGTCGGGGTACTGAACAAGCCCACTGGGAGCGAAGCAATGTCGGGTATATGAAAATTCATAAATATGAAACCGCTTGACCTTAAAATGTCCTTTATTCTGATCTCGAACTTCTTGGCAGGATACAGATATCATAGTGGGTTAAATGGAAACCCTTTCGAGGCTATGGACACCTGATGGCAGCAGTGGCCCTGTCAACAGTATTGGAGATTTTATCTTTAATATCGTGGTTTGCTTATCTTAAGACTGTTATCAGTTTTCATCCTTTTAACACTGCTGGAATATTTGATTAATAATGATGTTTAAACAATTTTCTGGTTGTTTTTCTGTTGGAATTATTCTTGTTATCATTATCTCAATTTGTTCTTTTGGCAGAGATAACTGCTTCTACCAGTGTGTCGACATTTTTGGTAGCCATTTCACATTTTTATCCTATCTTTATAAGCTACCTACACAAGTGTTTTGGAACCCTTGATTCTCATCGCAAGTTTTTGAATAAAACAACACTGTCATTTGTGCATTTGCACACCTTCCTTCGGTTCTCGTTTTCACGACTGCAAGCATGAAAGCTTGGATTTTGAAGTCATGTCAATGGAATTAAAATCATCACTAGATTATTATGGTTACTCTTGTCTATGCGTTCATTGCATTTCTAATTCAATTATGGTCACACAGTTGGCAAGACACCAAAACATTTACCCATTTGACATTTTTTTGTTGTTAATATGATTTCATTTTTATGAGACTGTGATGGTATTCTAATGATTGTGATTGAGTCCTTGATTCAATGGTGGTTTTATGTTCTATTGATTTTGATAGAATTCAATGGTTTCATAACAATGCATTAACATGTTGAATAGACCCTTAATTCAATGGTTTCATACAAGGCATACATTTTATGATTGAATCCTTGGTGCTATATTCGGATCATTGTTTTGATTTTAAAACCATGCAAATACTATTGCTTGTGCAAAGATTTGTGTCGACTTACCATAGTTTTCATTTTGAATGGCATTTGATTTTAATACATTGCAATAGTGATTTGAATCACCATATGCGCCGTCGATTGTACATTTGGAAATGAATTTTTTGCATGGGTTTATTTCGTTTCACCACCCTCGCACACTTTGGTATTAATGCATGCCCTCTATCCCAGGTTACCTCTGTTGGTTTCGGGGAAGTCTGTGAGCTATTCGGTCCTGCAGATACCCTGTCCAAACCCCTGTCTGTTTACCCTGCTCACTGTGTCTTCTCTCCTGGTTCCTGTAGGGAGAATTTAACCCCCATGGTGTTCAGAGTCAGTTTTGGTTTGATAGTGCCAGAGGAGACTTCTTAGGCTAGCCCCGTAATTGCCTCCCAGAGACACGTTTTTATGTGAGCGATTCTGGGAAAACGGTTTTGAATACGATCAAACCCGTGAAAACTCAAAACCAAAATTAGCCCCTTTACCTTTGATGTGAGCGGTTTCCTCAGAAATCGAGTTTTTACAGAGATCTAGCTCGTGTTTTAGAGGTCAAGTTTCAGATCTTCTCCGTGGATGAATGGTGCATATTGGGTCTGTGTCCATTTGTTGAAATGTCTATGAATTCTCTAGGCCTGTGCCTCCGAACCCCTCTCACCTGTCCATCCTCTCACACTCTTGAACCCTTGATCAATCCTTAGAAAATAAAGCAGTCTGTCAGAAGAAGCAAAAGTCTACGGGTTCAATTGTCTTCAAAAACATTGAGACAACTATGGCTTTCTTCAATTCAAAGTTATCCTGACCGAATTGTTTTCCTACAGTCCAGGTATGGTTTTTTCAACATCATTTTTGTTTTATGAGTTGGTTTGAATTAGTGTGACCGATTATGTTTGCTTTTAATTAGTTATGTTCATTTTAAATAGATTCAAAATGATTATGTTATATTCAGAGTACTAAAAATGATTTTGTTATGAATCATGTACAGTAGATTCGTTTTGCTAAAATCAAATATAGCTATGATTTGGTTAATGCGATTTTATTGTTCTCAGTTTAGCATGGCGATTGTGTTGGCCCTAATTTAGTCCGATTCATTTCTTTTGGTTTGAGTTTGAAACGATTCTATATGTTGAACTAGCATAATCTTTTGTGTATGCAATGCATTGATATCAGGGATTGGTTTGATAAATACAACATAATCTATTGATTCAAAAAAGGAAAACAACTCTGTTAGTTTTGCATTTAGAATCAATTATGTTAAGTGTTGGATTGACATGTTATATCTATATTCAATTCATACCAAAGATTTGTTTGATCGGTCTGTTTTGTTTGAAATTGATTCAAAAAATGATTTCGTTGGTTTCCAATTGTCAATCGATTCTTTCTGCTCCGAATTTGTAATAAAAGTTGTTTGACAGATCGTACATATCCTGTTATCATGTGATTAATTCAATAATGATTTCATTTGTTCAAATTGGCATAAATAATTTGGTTACTTATAGCATGAATGATTTGTTTTGTGTTGAATAAATAATTAAAGATTTTTTTAATAGGTAGGATATATTTCTGTTAGTTTTGGATTGATTGAAAATGGTTCTGTTTTTAAATTAGACCAGCTACAGAATCGCAAGATTCTGCAGCTAGTCTTCAAATTTAGATTTTTTGTTAATTTTACCAATAAAACATTATCTAAACTTGTCCATTCTTGTCTACCTACAGGTACCTACGAATTTCATTGACAAATTGGACATGATGTGGCAGTTTAGAAGATACTTGTTGTGATATAAATTTGTTTTAAGTTATTAGTCATAGGAAAAAATAGGGACTTGGGAGATTGTTCCCGGATTTTTTGTAAACTGCTTTGATAATTCCCACAGGGATGTTTTAACTTGTGGCCTTTAAATACTTGTTATTTTTTGTAATAGAGGGACCATCACTGTTAGGAGAACAAGACTATGGATTTATGATACAGACTTGAATGGAAGTCGATCTTTTGTAACATATTTAGCTTTCAATTTATCATACTTTCGTTCAGGTTTTGTGCATTTTAATTTGTGATTAAGTCATTCAATACTTTAGATATCAAGACTTATTACAGGTTAATGCGTTGTGGTTTAAATTCTGTCCATGTCTAATTTATCTCAGTTTTACCACAACAATTACTCTGTTTCAATTTGATGAGTAAAGATTTATCTTCTTCATTAAATGAACTGTTTTGTACAGATCTTCACACAGGGATTTATCTAACTGTGATGATTTGTAAATCATAAGGTTATTGTCGGTTTTATGTCTTGTTTTTTCTGTTGTTAATATTCAAAAGAGCACTGCTGCTTATTGTTTACGAGAAGCCTGTGAAGAATCTGGTACGGGTTTCCTCCCATCGAACAACTGAATTGAATACTGTGCACAGGACAAATAGGAAGCGTTATTTCAGGTTAGTTCTTTATTTGTTATTTAATAGTTAATAAATCTTAGAATTCTCATTAGTTTAGTTAGATAAATGGTTCAGATTTACAGTTACGATTATCATTTTAATTACTCTACTTAGTTAGTTTTGTTTATTTCTCTTATTTCACATAAAAGATATAAAAAATAAAAAAACAATAGTTTTGTTGTCATAGGAAAGCTTACAAATGTTTTTTTCAGGTTTTCATTTAAAATCTGTAATCTGTAAATATTGTACATTTGTGATTAAGATCTAATTATGTTGATAGTTGAACACTTAATTTCATAGAATTATTGCTGTATAATATTAGACAATAGACTGTATATATTTATTCTAGATTTGTTTATTAGTTTGCTTTAATTGTTGTTTTCATTTAGATTAGTTCCTTTAGTTAGTTTCTTTTGTTTTCCTAGGACTTAGATCGGCCAACGGAGCTGCTAAACCCATCAGGGTGGATCATCCCAAATGGCTTGGGTTATTTAGACAACCACAGACTAGATCCACTCTTCCTGTTGGCGAGCGTTCATTTTTGCCCGTCAACAAATGGTGCTAGAAGGAGGGCCGACTGACAAGCTGGCCTTGTAGGAGCCTTTATTTTAAATGTATTCAATTTCCCCAATGTCTCCCAAAATCACTGTGTTGAAACATGATTTCAACTTCTCATTACCCAATGTTCCCAACGAGACAGTCTCTCGCTTGTCCAAACTTACCTTTGATGGTGAAGGCAATATATATGCTAAAGACCACCTTAACAAGTTTTGGTGCAAATGCATCAAATATGACATCTAAGATTTAGGATTTTTATGCAGACTGTTCGCTTTTACTTTTAGAGGCCGAATCAAACATTGGTTTGAATCCTTTCCAGCATGTCACATTTTTTATTGGTTTCAATTTGTAGATGAGTTTCTAGATTCTTTTGAAATTTATGATTTTGATCAATTATGTGAAGAATTTCATACTTCGCTAATCAACGACAATTCATCTTCAGAAGAATTTTTGACAAGAGTGTATCATATCCTATGTAAATTTAATCTCGATGACATGTCATTGGCATTAAATCTCTTCTATGATGCTTCAATCCCTTCCATTCAGTCATGTTCAATCACGAATGAAGAACCAATTGCAAATCCTATCACTCAACTGCAAGAACAATCTTCTTCGCAAGAAGAGATAAATTCTTCCGATAATGTTGAACAAGCCAGGGAGGTAGAATCTATTGATCAGGCTCTTATTGACAACCAAATTGGTTTTTCCTTTGAATCATTGTATTTTCAGTCTAAAACTAGTATGGAAGATGATTCGTTTCTGGCTCAAGGTGAATACCCTCATTCTTGTAACTCATGCTCTAATCAACATTTAAAATTAGTCATTGAAGAACACTTAAGCGACGAAAATTGTCTTGAACGTTCTAGTACTCCTATGAAACTGATTAGAGAAGAAGAAACCTTAAACCCTCATCCTCAAAATGCACTTTGTTCACAGGAAAGACTAGATGCTTATCACATAAATTTTGAATTATCTATCACACAAAAGGCAAATCCATATGATCATATTATGTTTAGGAATTCGTCACCAAAACAGAGTAAAAGTTTTAAGGAAAGTGAAGAGAATTGTCTTGAGAATACCATTGTTGAGTATCATAGTTCAAGAGATTTTTTTCATCTACTTATTTCCGATTACTTTTATTCTTTATATCCTGATCTATTCCTAGATTCTAGTGGACTTGACATCTTTCCCACAACATACTACTCTTTTCCACCACAATCATATCCTTTCGATATGCTAAATTTTGGTGAAATTAATTCTGAGCATAACATTGATAAAACCAGATTTGACGCTTGTTCACTTCCATCACTCATATGGGAAGATGACATGTTGCGAGATGATTTTACATAGTTTATTGTTGAAAAAGACAATGCACTATATTTTATGGAGATCAAACATTCTAAGTTGGATATTCGTTCTTTGCTTAGCTCAAATCTTAATGTTTATAATTCACATTTTGAAATGATCAATCTCATCGAAGGAAACATTCAAACCAATGAATAAATTGATTGCAAGAATCCTCCTATGAGGAGTTTCCCATTGATATATTCGTTTCATCAAAGTCATGGTTTACATCCTCATTTTTGTGACAGTATCTTAGGATGCCTTGAATATTCATATATGAAAAAATTTCACAATAAAGACAAAGTTGAGCTTGATTTCTTTTTACCCAAGTATCTTGGAAGTAGGTGTGACATATTTCTTTTAGATCCTCCATGTGAAGAAATTAATGAACACTTACAGAACTGTCAGGAGGATGGGGCATCTCAGCCTTGACTGATGGTTATTCCATTTCCTCATAATCCTGACAATTTTTTCAAACCTACTTACACTCACCCATGCCAATATGACCCTTATCACGACAAGATTGCGTAATGGTTGGAGGATTCGTACAACAAGAATATCCAAGGAAATGGTAAGATCATGCTTACATTTTTTTTAGATGATGATTATGAAGGTAAGTGTGATATGTTTCTATCATTTGTTGATATATTACCATTCTTATTAGTAATGCTTTTATTTGTTTCCATTGTAGGATTGGAGTCACTTCGATGGCTACATTGGAAGCATGACTTCACTTAGTATTTTTTATTTGTTTAGTAGTTAGAGTTGGTTTAGGAATAGGTTTTTCTTTCAGTTTTATTTCTCACTATTTCTCTTTGTAATAATGCAGTCATGAATGCAAGTGGGCGCACCACAAGAACCATAATACGACTATTGTCAGGGAAGTCCACTTGATCCTTTTCTCTTTACTCTTAGTTGAACATTTATTTTCAAAAAACGTAGTATTGTCATGAAAATCCTAAATGGAAGGTAAAGAGATAAATAAATATGGATCAACCCTGACCCAAGGTACCACGAGTAAGACTGCTTTCCCATCAATCAGGATTTTCCTACTTTCTTTCAGTTTTCCAAGGGATTTGTTGCATGAGGTTTTCAGATGCACCTTATGTACATATTTGTTTTTTGTTTTTTCTGTTTGGATTTCTTTGCATTCCAATTTTTTCTTTGCTGGTGTGTTTTGATTTCTCCCTTATTTTTACTAGTTTTTGTTGTTGAAATACACATACCTGCATTATGAACTGGTCAAACAAAGAAAACAAAAAATTCTTCCTCTAAAATGACTGCTGAAAAATTGTCTAAACATCAATTATATACTTTTGAAATTTACATATGTGTTGGCAAAGACTATTGTTTGAAAGAAGTTAACTGATTTTGATCTGTGAGTAAAGCCTGTCACGATCATCCATTATCTTTTTATGCTGTCCCTGTTCCTTAAGGGAATGACTCAGAAGATGTCTCCCTACCTTAGAAGGTTGGTTCTGTAAATAAACCATCTCTGGATCTTAATGAAGGACGGTTCTAAAAAATTCTGTTGAGGTCTATAAAAAAATATGTTAAAATATCATAATTCTTAGCATCACCCCGCTTGATTATATATCTTTAAAAAACAAAATAAATCATTAAAAGAGTTGTGGGAAGTGTTTGTAAACCCGCCAGGATGCTGAACAGGTCTGCTACCAGCGAGTAAATGCATGCATGATGCCAAGACAACTTCGCCGGGGTACTGAGCAGGCCCGCTGGGAGCGAAGCAATGTCGGGTATATGAAAATTCATAAATATGAAACATCTTGACCTTAAAATGTCCTTTAGTCTGATCTGAAACTTCTTGGCAGGATACAGATATCAGAGTGGGTTAAATGGCAACCCTGTCGAGGCTATGGACGCCTACTGGCAGTAGTGTCCCTGTCAACAGTATTGGATATTTTATATTTAATATCGTGGTTCGCTTATCTTAAGACTATTATCAGTTTTCATCCTTTAAACACTGCTGGAATATTTGATTAATAATGTTGTTTAAACAATTTTCTGGTTGTTTTTCTGTTGGAATTATTCTTTTTATCATAATCTCAATTTGTTCTTTTGGCAGAGATAATTGCTTCTACCAGTGTGTTGACATTGTTGGCAGCCATTTCACATTTTTATCCTATATTTATAAGCTTCCTACACAAGAGTTTTGGAACCCTTGATTCTGATCACAAGTTTTTGAATAAAACAACACTATCATTTTGCGCATTTTCACACCTACCTTCGGTTCTGGTTTTCACGACTGCAAGCGTGAAAACTTTGATTTCGAAGTCACGTCAATGAAATTAAAATCGTCACTAGATTATTATGGTTAATCTTGTTTATGTATTCATTGCATTTCCAATTCAATTATGGTCACACAGTTGGAAAGCCACCAAAACCTTTACCCATTTGGCATTTTTTTGTTGTTAATATGATTCCATTTTTATGAGACTGTGATGGTATTCTAATGATTGTGATTGAGTCCTTGATTCAATGGTGGTTTGTTGTTCTATTTCTTTTCATCAAATTCAATGGTTTCATAAAAACGCATTAACATGGTGAATAGACCCTTGATTCAATGGTTTCATACAAGGCATACGTTTTATGATTGAATCCTTGGTGCTAAATTCGGATCATTATTTTGATTTTAAAACAATGCAAATACTATTGCTTGTGCAAAGATTTGGGTCGACTTACCATAGTTTTCATTTTGAATGGCATTTGATTTTAATACATTGCAATAGTGATTTGAATCACCATATGCGCCGTCGATTGTATATTTGGATATGACTGTTTTGCATGGGTTGATTTCGTTTCACCACCCTCGCACACTTTGGCATTAATGCCTGCCCTCTATCCCGGGTTACCTCTGCTGGTTTCGGGGAAGTCTGTGAGCTATTCGGTCCTGCGGATACCCTGTCCAAACCCCTGTCCATTTACCTTTCTCACTGTGTGTTCTCTCCTAGCTCCTGTAGGGAGAATTTAATCCCCATAGTGTTCAGAGTCAGTTTTGGTTTGATAGTGCCAGAGGAGACTGCTTAGGCTAACCCCGTAATTTCCTCCTAGAGACACGTTTTTACGTGAACGATTCTGGGCAAACGGTTTTGAATCCGATACAGCCCTTGAAAACCCAGAACCAAAATTAGCCCCTTTACCTTATTTGGAAGCGGTTTCCTCAGAAATCGAGTTGTTACAGAGATATAGCTCATGTTTTAAAGGTCAAGTTTTATATCTTCTCCATGGATGAAAGGTGCGTATTGGGTCTATGTGCATTTGCTGAAACGTCTATGAATTCTCCAGGCCTGTGCCTCAGAACCCCTCTCACCCATCCAACCTCTCACACTCTTGAACCCTTGATCAATCCTTAGAAAATCAAGCAGTCTGTCAGAAGAAGCAAAAGACTACGGGTTCAATTGTCTTCAGAAACGTTGAGATAGCTACGACTTTCGTCAATTCAAAGTTATCCTGACCGAATTGTTTTCCTACAGTCCAGGTATGGTTTTTTCAACATCATTTTTGTTTTATGAGTTGGTTTGAAATAGTGTGACCAATTATGTTTGCTTTTAATTAGTTCTGTTCATTTTAAATAGATTCAAAATGATTCTGTTATATTCAGAGTACTAAAGATGATTTCGTTATGAATCATGTACAGTAGATTTGTTTTGCTAAAATCAAATATAGCTATGATTTGGTTAATGCAATTTTATTGTTCTCAGTTTAGCATGGCGATTGTGTCGGCCCTAAGTTAGTTCTAGTCATTTATTTTGGTTTGATTTTGAAATGATTCTACATGTTGAACTAGTATAATCTTTTGTGTATGCGATGCATTGATATCAGGGATTGGTTTGATAAATACAACATAATATATTGATTCAAAAAAGAAAAACAACTCTGCTAGTTTTGCATTTAGAATTGATTATGTTAAGTGTTGGATTGACATGTTATATCTATATTCAATTCATACCAAAGATTTGTTTGATCGGTCTGTTTTGTTTAAAATTGATTCAAAAAATGATTTCGTTGGTTTCCAATTGTCAATCGATTCTATCTGCTATGAATTGGTAATAAAAGTTGTTTGACAGATCGTACATATCCTGTTATCATGTGATTAATTCAATTACGATTTAATTTGTTCAAATTGGCATAAAGAATCTGGTTACTTCTAGCATGAATGATTTGTTTTGTGTTGAATAAATAATTAAAGATTTGTTTAATAGGTAGGATATATTTCTGTTAGTTTTGGATTGATTTAAAATGGTTCTGTTTTCAAATTAGACCAGCTATAGAATTGCAAAATTCTGTAGCTAGTCTTAAAATTTAGATTTTTTGTTAATTTTACGAATACAAAATTATCTAAACTTGTCTATTCTTGTCTACCTACAGGTACCTACGAATTTCATTGACAAATTGGACATGCTGTGTCATTTTAGAAGATACTTGTTGTGATATAGTTTTGTTTTAAGTTGTTAGTCATAGGAAAAAATAGGGACTTGGGAGATTGTTCCCAGATTTTTTGTAAACTGCTTTGATAATTCCCACAGGGATGTTTTACCCTGTGGATTCTAAATACTTGTTATTTTTTGTAATAGAGGGACCATCACTGTTGGGAGAACAAGACTATGGATTTATGATACAGACTTGAATGGAAGTCGATCTTTTGTAACAACTTTAGCTTTCAATTTATCATACTTTCGTTCAGGTTTTGTGCATTTTAATTTGTGATTAAGTCATTGACTACTCTAGATATCAAGACTTATTACAGGTTAATGCGTTGTGGTTTAAATTCTGTCCATGTCTAATGTATCTCAGTTTTAGCACAACAATTACTTTGTTTCGATTTGATGAGTAAAGATTTATCTTCTTCATTAAATGAACTGTTTTGTATAGATCTTCACAGAGGGATTTATCTAACTGTGATGATTTGTAAATCATAAGGTTCTTGTCGGTTTTATGTCTTGTTTGTTCTTTTGTTTATATTCAAAAGAGCACTGCTGCTTCTTGTTTACGAGAAGCCTATGAAGAATCTGGTCCGCGTTTCCTCCCATTGAACAGTTGAATTGAATACTCTGCAGAGGACAAATAGGAAGCGTTATTTCAAGTTAGTTCTTTATTTGTTATTTAATAGTTAATAAATCTGAGAATTCTCATTAGTTTAGTTAGATACATGGTTTTGTTTTACAATTAGGATTATCATTTTAATTACTCGGCTTAGTTAGTTTTGTTTATTTCTCTTCTTTCACACAAAAGATATAAAACATAAAAAAACAATAGTTTTGTTGTCATAGGACAACTTACAAATGATTTTTTCAGGTTTTCATTTAAAATCTGTAATCTGTAAATATTGTACATTTGTGATTAAGATCTAATTTCGTTGATAGCTGAGCACTTAATTTCATAGAATTATTGTTGTATAATATTAGACAATAGACTGTATATATTTATTTTAGATTTGCTTATTAGTTTGCTTTAATTGTTGTTTTCATTTAGATTAGTTCCTTTAGTTAGTTTCTTTCATTTTCCTAGGACTTAGATCGGCCAACGGAGCCGCTAAACCCGTCAGGGTGGATCATCCCAAATGTATTGGGTTATTTAGACAACCCCGAACCATATCCACTCTTCCAGTTGGAGAGCGTTCATTTTCGTCTGTCAACAAATGGCGCTAGAAGGAGGGTCGACTGACAAGCTGGCCTTGTAGGAGCCTTTATTTTAAATGTATTCAATTTCCCCCATGGCTCCCCAAATCACTGTGTTGGAACATGCTTTCAACTTCTCATTACCCAATGTTCCCAACGAGACAGTCTCTCGCTTGTCCAAACTCATCTTTGATGGTGAAGGCAGTATATCTGCTAAAGACCACCTTAACACGTTTTGGTGCAAATGCATCAAACATGACATCTCAGATTTAGGAGTTTTATGCAGACTGTTCGGTTTTACTTTTAGAGGCCGAATCAAACATTGGTTTGAATCCCTTCCAGCATGTCACATTTTTGATTGGTTTCAATTTGCAGATGAGTCTCTAGATTCTTTTGAAATTTATGATTTTGATCAATTATGCGAAGAATTTCATACTTCGCTAATCAACGACGATTCATCTTCCAAAGACTTTTTGACAAGAGTATATCATATCCTCTGTAAATTTAATCTCGATGACATGTCATTGGCATTAAATCTCTTCTATGATGCTTCCATCCCTTCCATTTAGTCATGTTCAATCACGAATGAAGAACCAATTGCAAATCCTATCACTCAACTGCAAGAACAATCTTCTTCGCAAGAAGAGAAAAATTCTTTCGATAATGTTGAACAAGCCAGGGAGGTAGAATCTATTCATCAAGCTCTTATTGACAACCAAATTGGTTTTTCCTTTGAATCATTTGTATTTTTAGTCTAAAACTAGTATGGAAGATGATTCGTTTCTGGCTCAAGGTGAATACCCTCATTCTTGTAACTCATGCTCTAATCAACATTTAAAATCAGTCATTAAAGAACACTTAAGCAACGAAATTTGTCTTGAATGTTCTAGTACTCCTATGAAACTGATTAGAGAAGAAGAAACCTTAAACCCTCATCCTCAAAATGCACTTTGTTCACAGGAAAGACTAGATGCTTGTCACATAAATTTTGAATTATCTATCACACCAAAGGTAAATCCAGATGATCATATTATGTTGAGGAATTCATCACCAAAACGGAGTAAAAGTTTTAAGGAAAGTGAAGAGAATTGTCTTGAGAATACCATTGTTGAGTATAATAGTTCAAGAGATTCTTTTCATCTGCTTATTTCCAATTCCTTTCATTCTTTATATCCTGATCTATTCCTAGATTCTAGTGGACTTGACATCTTACCTACCACATACTACTCTTTTCCACCACAATCATATCCTTTCGATATGCTAAATTTTGGTGAAATTAATTCCAAGCATAACATTGATAAGACCGGATTTGACGCTTGTTCACTTCCATCACTCATATGGGAAGAGGACATGTTGCGAGATGATTTTACACAGTTTATTGTTGAAAAAGACAATGCACTATATTTTATGGAGATCAAACATTCTAAGTTGCATAGTCGTTCTTTGCATAGCTCGAATCTTAATGTTTATACTTCACATTTTGAAATGATCAATCTCATCGAAGGAAACATTCAAACCAATGAATAAATTGATTGCACGAATCCTCCTATGAGGAGTTTCCCATTGATATATTCATTTCATCAAAGTCATGGTTTACATCCTCATTTTTGTGACAGGATCTTAGGATGGCTTGAATATTCATATATGAAAAAATTTCACAATAAAGACAAAGTTGAGCTTGCTTTTTTTTTACCCAAGTATCTTGGAAGTAGGCATGACATATTTCTTTTAGATCCTCCATATGAAGAAATTAATAAACACTTAGAGAACTATCAGGAGAATGGGGCATCTCAGCCTTGGCTGATGGTTATTCCATTTGCTCGTAATCATGACAAGTTTTTCGAACCTACTTACACTCGACTATGCCAATATGACCCTTATCACGACAAGATTGTGCAATGGTTGGAGGATTCGTACAACAAGAATATCCAAGGAAATGGTAAGATCATGCTTACTTTGTTTTTAGATGATGATTATGAAGGTAAGTGTGATATGTTTATGTCATTTGTTGATATATTACCATTCTTATTAGTAATGCTTGATTTTGTTTCCATTGTAGGATTGGAGTCACTTCGATGGCTACATTGGACGCATGACTTCACTTAGTATTTTTGATTTGTTTAGTAGTTAGAGTAGGTTTAGGAATAGGTTTTTCTTTCAGTTTTATTTCTCACTATTTCTCTTTGTAATAATGCAGTCATGAACGCAAGTGGGTGCACCACGAGAACCATAATACAACTATTGTCAGGGAAGTCCCCTTGATCCTTTTCTCTTTACTCTTAGTTGAACATTTATTTTCAAAAAACACAGTATCGTCATGAAAATCCTAAATGGAAGGTAAAGAGATAAATAAATCTGAATCAACCTTGACCCAAGGTACCACGAGTAAGACTTCTTTCCCATCAATAAGGATTTTCCTACTTTCTTTCAGTTTCCCAAGGGATTTGTTGCATGAGGTTTTCAGATGCACCTTTTGTACATATTTTTTTTTTGTTTTTTCTGTTTGGATTTCTTTGCTTTCCAATTTTTTCTTCGCTGGTGTGTTTTGATTTCTCCCTTATGCTTACTAGTTTTTGCTGTTGAAATACACATACCTACATTATGAAATGGTCAGACAAAGAAAACAAAAAATTCTTCCTCTAAAACGACTGTTGAAAAATTGTCTAAACATCAATTATATACTTCTGAAATTTACATCTGTGTTGGCAAAGACTGTTGTTTGTAAGAAGTTAACTGATTTCGATATGTGAGTAAAGCCTATCACGATCATCCATTATATTTTTACGCTGTCCCTGTTCCTTAAGGGAATGACTCAGAAGATGTCTCCCTGCCTTAGAAGGTTGGTTCTGTAAATAAACCATCTCTCGATCTTAATGAAGGATGGTTCTAAAAAATTCTGCTGAGGTCTGTAAAAAAATATGTTAAAATATCATAATTTTCAGCGTCACCCCGCTTGATTATATATCTTTAAAAAACAAAATAAATCATTAAAAGAGATGTGGGAAGTGTTTGTAAACCTACCGGGATGCTGAACAGGTCTGCTGGCAGCGGGTAAATCCATGCATGACGCCAAGAAAACTTTGTCGGAGTACTGAATAGGCCTGCTGGGAGCGAAGCAATGTCAGGTATATGAAAATTCGTAAATATGAAACCTCTTGACCTTAAAATGTCCTTTATTTTGATTTGGAACTTCTTGGCATTATACAGATATCAGAGTGGGTTAAATGGCAACCCTGTCGAGGCTATGGACGCCTGCTGGCAGCAGTGGCCCTGTCAACAGTATTGGATATTTTATCTTTAATATTGTGTTTCACTTATCTTAATAATGTTATCAGTTTTCATCCTTTAAACACTGCTGGAATATTTGATTAATAATGATGTTTAAACAATTTTTTGGTTGTTTTTCTGTTGGAATTATTCTTGTTATCATAATCTCAATTTGTTCTTTTGGCAGAGATAACTGCTTCTACCAGTGTGTCGCCATTGTTGGCAGCCATTTCACATTTTTATCCTATCTTTATAAGATGCCTACACAAGTGTTTTGGAACCCTAGATTCTCATCGCAAGTTTTTGAATAAAACAACACTGTCATTTTGCGCATTTTCACACCTGCCTTCGGTTCTCGTTTTCACGACTGCAAACGTGAAAACTTTGATTTCGAAGTCACGTCAATGGCATTAAAATCATCACTAGATTATTATGGTTACTCTTGTCTATGTCTTCATTGCATTTCCAATTCAATTATGGTGACACAGTTGGCAAGACACCAAAACCTTTACCCATTTGGAATTTTTTTGTTGTTAATATGATTTCATTTTTATGAGACTGTGATGGTATTCTAATGATTGTGATTGAGTCCTTAATCCAATGGTGGTTTGATGTTCTATTTCTTTTGATCGAATTCAATGGTTTCATAACAACGCATTAACATGGTGAATAGACCCTTAATTCAATGGTTTCATACAAGGCATACATTTTATGATTGAATCCTTAGTGCTATATTCAGATCATTGTTTTGATTTTAAAACCATGCAAATACTATTGCTTGTGCAAAGATTTGGGTCGACTTACCATAGTTTTCATTCTGAATGGCATTTGATTTTAATACATTGCAATAGTTATTTGAATCACCATATGCGCCGTCGATTGTACATTTGGATATGACTGTTTTGAATGGGTTGATTTCGTTTCACCACCCTCGCACACTTTGACATTAATGTCTTCCCTCTATCCCGGGTTACCTCTGTTGGTTTCAGGGAAGTCTGTGAGCTATTCGGTCCTGCGGATACCCTGTCCAAACCCCCGTCCATTTACCCTGTTGACTGTGTGTTCTCTCCTGGCTCCTGTTGGGCGAATTTAACCCCCATAGTGTTCAGAGTCAGTTTTGGTTTGATAGTGCCAGAGGAGACTACTTAGGCTAACCCCGTAATTGCCTCCCAGAGATACGTTTTTGCGTGAGCAATTTTCGGCAAACGGTTTTGAATCTGATCAATCGCTTGAAAACCTAGAACCAAAATTAGCCCCTTTACCTTCTTTGCTGGCGGTTTCCTCAAAAATAGAGTTGTTACAGAGTTCTAGATCATGTTTTAGAGGTCAAGTTTCAGATCTTCTCCATGGCTAAAAGGTGTGTATTGGGTCTGTGTGCATTTGTTGAAACGTCTATCAATTCTCCAGGCCTGTGCCTCAGAACCCCTCTCACCCATCCAGGCTCTCACACTCTTGAACCGTTGATCAATCCTTAGAAAATCAAGTAGTCTGTCACAAGAAGCAAAAGACTACGGGTTCAATTGTCTTCAGAAACGTTGAGAAAACTACGACTTTTGTCAATTCAAAGTTATCCTGACCGAATTGTTTTCCTACAGTCCAGGTATGGTTTTTTCAACATAATTTTTGTTTTATGAGTTGGTTTGAATTAGTGTGATCGATTGTGTTTTATTTTAATTAGTTCTATTCATTTTAAATAGATTCAAAATGATTCTGTTATATTCGGAGTACTAAAAATGATTTCGTTATGAGTCATGTACAATAGATTCATTTTGCTAAAATCAAATATAGCTATGATTTGGTTAATGCGATTTTATTGTTCTCAGTTTAGCATGGCGATTGTGTCGGCCCTAAGTTAGTTTGATTCATTTCTTTTGGTTTGATTTTGAAACGATTATGTATGTTGAACTAGCATAATCTTTTGTGTATGCGATGCATCGATATCAGTGATCCAGATTTATGTAGGAACACAATGAAATACAGAAACACACATAAACGCAGAGATGCAGCAGAAATAAGACTTCATTTCATTAATAACAAATAACTGAAATATGCTTATAGACAGAATGGAAATAAACTAGCTAGGGCGCTGGTAGCTTATCTCTGAGAAGAGATGTGGCTGCTACTCGCATCCGTGGGAAGATGATTACAATGAGGCTCTAGAGGCCTTTTTTACAATAGAAGAGAATGCCAAAAGTCATAGACATCCAAAAACCTAACCCTAGGAGATGAAACGCCAAAAGACATGTGGGCCCCGTTTGGGTAAGTTAGTACATCAACTTCCCGGGGTCGTAACTTTTGCATACGATCTCCGTTTTAGGCGTGTGATAGCTCGTTGGAAAGGTATCGTCGATGAGATTAATTTTGGGGGATAAATTATGCCTTAGATTATCATTGAGAACCTTGATCTCAAAAAACCTTCATTTAGGCCCTCAAAATGGCCCCGGAAGTTAAAACTTGCTAAAAATAGTAAATTGCCAAAATTGCCAGAAAACTGTTTTGAGCCAGTCGAAAAACGTGGGTGGCCACTGATATCCACCTGGATCAATCAGGGATTGGTTTGATAAATACAACATAATCTATTGATTCAAAAAAGAAAAACAACTTTGTTAGTTTTGCATTTAGAATCGATTTTGTTAAGTGTTGGATCGACATGTTATATCTATATTCAATTTATACCAAAGATTTGTTTGATCGGTCTGTTTTGTCTGAAATTGATTCAAAAAATGATTTCGTTGGTTTCCAATTGTCAATCGATTATGTCTGCTCCAAATTAGTAATAAAAGTTGTTTGACAGATCGTACATATCCTGTTATCATGTGATTAATTCAATTATGATTTCATTTGTTCAAATTGGCATAAAGAATCTGGTTACTTCTAGCATGAATGATTTGTTTTGTGTTGAATAAATAATTAAAGATTTGTTTATTAGGTAGGATATATTTCTGTTAGTTTTGGATTGATTTAAAATGGTTATTTTTTCAAATTAGACCAGTTACAGAATCGCAAGATTCTGTAGCTAGTCTTAAAATTTAGATTTTTTGTTAATTTTACCAATAAAACATTATCTAAACTTGTCTATTCTTGTCTACCTACAGGTACCTACAAATTTCATTGACAAATTGGACATGTTGTGGCAGTTTAGAAGATACTTGTTGTGATATAGTTTTGTTTTAAGTTGTTAGTCATAGGAAAAAATAGGGACTTGGGAGATTGTTCCCAGATTTTTTGTAAATTGCTTTGATAATTCCCACAGGGATGTTTTACCCTGTGGCCTTTAAATACTGGTTATTTTTTGTAATAGAGGGACCATCACTATTGGGAGAACAAGACTATGGATTTATGATACCGACTTGAATGTAAGTCGATCTTTTGTAACAACTTTAGCTTTTAATTTATCATACTTTCGTTCAGGTTTTGTGCATTTTAATTTTTGATTAAGTCATTGACTACTTTACATATCAAGACTTATTACAGGTTAATGCGTTGTGGTTTAAATTCTGTCCATGTCTAATGTATCTTAGTTTTAGCACAACAATTACTCTGTTTCAATTTGATGAGTAAAGATTTATCTTCTTCATTAAATGAACTGTTTTGTATAGATCTTCACATAGGGATTTATCTAACTGTGATGATTTGTAAATCATAAGGTTGCTGTCAGTTTTATGTCTTGTTTGTTCTGTTGTTTATATTCAAAAGAGCAATGTTGCTTCTTGTTTATGAGAAGCCTGTGAAGAATCTGGTGCCGGTTTCCTCCCATCGAACAGCTGAATTGAATACTGTGCACATGACAAATAGGAAGCGTCATTTCAGGTTAGTTCTTTATTTGTTATTTAATAGTTAATAAATATGAGAATTCACATTAGTTTAGTTAGATACATGGTTCAGTTTTACAGTTAGGATTATCATTTTAATTACTCGGCTTAGTTAGTTTTGTTTATTTCTCTTCTTTCACATAAAAGATATAAAAAATAAAAAAACAATAGTTTTGCTGTCATAGGACAACTTACAAGTGATTTTTTCAGGTTTTCATTTAAAATCTGTAATCTGTAAATATTGTACATTTGTGATTAGGATCTAATTTTGTTGATAGCTGAACACTTAATTTCATAGAATTATTGTTGTATAATATTAGACAATAGACTGTATATATTTATTTTAGATTTGTTTATTAGTTTGATTTAATTGTTGTTTTCATTTAGATTAGTTCCTTTAGTTAGTTTCTTTCATTTTCCTAGGATTTAGATCGGCCAACGGAGCCGCTAAATCCGTTAGGGTGGATCATCCCAAACGGCTTGGGTTATTTAGACAAACCCGGAATAGATCCACTCTTCCAGTTGGTGAGCGTTCATTTTTTCCCGTCAACACAACCCCACCGTTACGACAAAAAATGCGACATACAACATGTAATTTTATTTTTGTTTGCGTTAGGAAATATACATCAAAATTAATAACAATATCGTTGACACATCATCCAATATATTAATGAAACAATAATAAAACAATATCAATCATTCATGACATAAAGTCGACACATTATTGCCATGAATAATGATACACATATCGACGCATTAACACAAATAAATAACAAACCATAATCATTCCATCATACAAATAAAGGATAACGCATAAACAATATGAATCATAAAGCACTCAACTCCTCTCATCAAGATAATCATCAAATAACACCATGATAACATGAGATAACATAACACTAACTTAAGGATCATAAAGATAATCATAAAATGACATAATATACTACCCGCCCAACCTATCCTTAAACGTTAGTACCTCCAGGACACATAGGAAAGCCTCAAGCCTAGGTTCTAATTGATTTAAACCATTTAAATTCTCAAGGCAGGCGACTGTTCTAAGGAACAAGAAGGTGTCTACATCCCATTAGCACAATCAAGACCAAACTAACTATGCTAAATCAACAAAATCAATGATAACCAATTTCATCAATCCATCAATCCTAAACCACAATTAGATATGGTGTGCGAGTAATCATTCACATGACACATCATAGACCATATTCAATCCAAGGCGCAAAGGCATTCTCAGTTAAATTCGAGGCAAAAATCCCAAACGCAAATGCCATCATATTTCATAATAAAATTTCATCTTGCGCAAAAGACTAATATCTAAAAACATACATAACATTAATTCAGTGCACGCATGGAGTTTAAATCCTCGACTAGTCATGCATCACACCAATGATCTACGCGTGAGAATTCTATTTAATTAATCCATCATTTACACATCACATAAGTTAAGGAGCAAAAGTATCATCAATTTTATTCAGTGTGCGAGGAAATCTCATCCTTTCAACAATCATACACGAACTCGATTAATGGCGGGAGAGTAAACTACACACAAAATTATCCACTCCTAGCTATACTTATCATGGAACAAGTAAACTAATGATTAATTAGTATCGATCCACATTAGTATTAAGGCACATCAAGACAATAGTTAATTCTATTCTTAAAGAAGAGCATATCACATTAAGGGACTCTGAATATCACATTAAGGAATATAGCGTCCAAGAGAGCATATAGCATCAATAAGAACAAAAGAATTAAAGGACGATGAATATAACATTAGTGAATATAACATCCAAGAGAGAATGTAGCATCGTTGAGAGCATAAGCATTAAAGACTATGAATATATCATTAGTGATTATAACATTAAGGAGAGGATGTAGCACCTTTAGAGCATAAGCATTAGATAAAAGCATAAAGCAATAATTAACATTAATGAATATCACATTAAGGAGGGCATATGGAATTAAGAAATAACATAAAACAATGAATCACATTACTGATTAAGGCATTAAGGAGAGTGGATCGTAGTGAAGGACTCTGAATAGAAAACACTAAATAAAAAAATCACTCCAAATCATAATAGATATAAATCACCCTTCTATTTATGTAACTGGAACTGTGTCGAGCAGAAGTAATTCCACCCACACAGAGATAAGGGGGGGAAATTAAGAGGTAATAGTCTAAAAATGGTTGGGAGAAAGCATGTGGAACTGTGCCAAGTTGGAGGAGAAGGGGATGAAATAAATACCCATCAAGACATGTAACAATAACGATTTTAAAGCTGGTCGAATGCATGTCCATGGAGGATTAAGGGGAAAATAAATTACCCAGTAAGAAATAGAGAGACATTAGTTTGAAAAGATGCGCGAATTCCTACCCACGGAGGAGTAAGGGGTGAATAAATTACCCAGTAAGCAACGCAGAGGAAACGGTTCGAAAGTGTTGGGTAGAGAGGGAGAAAAATGTAGGAAAAACCAAAGGGGCTACGTATCAAGGGAAAAATCATAGAGGAGTGGGATAAGGTGGCTGTGAAAGTCATAGTTGTGGAAAAGGTTGTGTCTTCCACAAAACGCTGAGATCGAATACAATAATTCGAGTAAACAAATCTCAAAGAATAAAAAATGGGAAGGCGCACAAACAAAATTCTTTCCAGAAACACCGAGAAGAAGAAAAATAATGCCATGGGTTTCCATGCAACTCTAAAAAAGAAACCAGTGGAAAAAATATTCCCCAAGGGAAATGAATCTGGGTGAATGCAAGAAAATTTGCAGTGAATGAATCAAGGAAAATTATTACACCAAAGGAAATTGATTAGCTGGGCGAGTTCATGTTGTTATATATGGGTTAATCCTTGAAAAAATGCAAGGTCCAAGGATTGTTAATACATACTCAATGGTGGAAGCGCCATTCAATACTCAATACATACATAGATCCTTAAATCTATCCAGAGACTAGTTTCTAGAATGGCCTTGCATTAGATAGACACTGGTGACAAAACAAAAGAACTTCCAAGGAAATAATTCAAGATTTATTGTGCACACAAACATCCAAATATCGGTTACTCATCAACCAGACTTACAATTCTTAATAACACAAGATCAAAAAATCTACTAAGAAGACTCAAGGCTAAGCATCAATTCCCAAGGTCAATATCCAAGGACACCATCAAAAGTAAGATGGGGTAAATATGTAATATTAGGAAGATGGAAATACCCCTAAACTGTAGACAGATGGAAGAAAGAGGAGATTACTCTCTTTGGCATAATTCAATAAAAGCATACAGAAAAATGAATAACCAAATCACCAAAACATGAATGAGCCTCGTATTAATGTATTCATTTAGTGGCTCCAAAAATGCAAGCGATATAATTTTCGTTCAACGAAAAGGAAATTATCAACTATATTCTGATTACCAATAGTTTTGGCCATTATCAAAACTAATCACAATTCAAATCCTTTACAATGTAATACAAATAAAATACCCTATCTCACAAGTTGAATTTTAAAGGTGTCCTCCGATTATCTCGCTTCGTCCAGCGCCCCACTTGATAACTGTGAAGACTTCACCAGTACTCCTAGCCAACGCTTGGGATACTCTTCTTCCCCCTTCTTCCCACGAGTCGCAAAGGTGCCACGTACACAGAATGAGATAAAAATATAGCTCCCATCTCGCCTTGCAAGGTCGAGCTACCACTCTCTTTTTGATTTCAGTATCCCAATTCCCACAAGAAAAATCAGTCAAATAAATCTCGGTCACATAACCTTACACATACTAGTAGTGTCACATTCCCCTTCTTTTCCATTACTTTAATATATTTCTTCTTAGTGACCACCTGCCAATTTCATGATAAATTCGTTTTATTAAAAATTAATTAGGAAAAACTCTCCCCCGTACACTTATCACCTGATCCATTAGTTGCACCATAAATTCATTTATTTAATTTAATTAAATTCCAACTTCCCTCACCCAAACTAAAAGTGCTCCTAAAAATGTTCCTTTCTTTCCCTTTATTATCTCTATTTCCCTTTAATGACTGACGCCTTTGTAAAACTTAGTTGTGTTTTCTTTAGGAAGGTTCTTTAGTTACACTAGACTAGATTTCTTTCTATGTTTCCACATTCCATTTTAAATTCATTTCCCCTTTTTGTCTAAGTTCCAAAATATCATGTCTTGCACATAACAAGTAATCAATTCTTAGATAAATTATTTCTCTTTTAAAATATTAACCTGATTTTTTTTCATCCCCCCCTTTTATTAATTTATTATTTAGTTCCCCCCCTTTTTTTATCTTCTTACCCTATTTATAATTAGGCTTAAAATTCTAAAGGGGATTTTACAACTACAAAAATTCTCATTTAATAATTGTTTTAAGTTCGAGCACGTCAAAACAATTTTTTTATTCTAGGCACCTAGGTTCATTGAATCATTTTTATTACACTAGCAACGTTCCCTTCAAGATGCACTACATGATTCAAGGGTGCCACTCGTTGTTATTCATGTTTTATTTATGCGACGTGCCCTTCAAGACGCACTACCTTCTCCAAGGTTTCCACTCTCCTTTGACTGATTTTGGTAGACGTCCAACCCTTGGAGTCAATACTCCATCAGGTGACCTTGTAGGAGAATAAGGGCCTCTAAGGAATAAGGACCATACCTTATTGCGTGCCCCTTAGAATATTTGTGAGCGACTGTCTTAGTCTTCCCTCATGGCATCATGGATCTCTCGAACTAGGTAATCGTTAACCTACAATTCGACCCACGACTAGACTGATAGTAGGATGTGGCAGGGTTGCTGCCACACCTCTCCCTTAATATATCTGGTTGTTGTGCATGGCCCCTTGACTCCATATGTGAGTTTTATTAGAAAAGAATCGTCACCCTGCATCCACCACAAAACACTGCCAATGATCCATCACAACATCATAATAAACCTTCTCATATGCCACAATGAAAAAATAGAAATACCCAACCAAGGAGGTCCATCGATGCCATCGACATCCTTAATCTTTCAAGTGTCCTGCACACCCAAGAGAAACCCATCAATAGCACCTATCTATACATAGATAATTAAATAACATAACATCATAATCCATAAGCATCATCATCATAATACATAAGTGAAACATACAACCATATACTAAATCAGATCACTTTCACTCAAGTGTCCTCAAAGAATAAGTCATATCATGTGCGCGCAAGACTGATATGTTACATACACCCCCTCTTTTTTTAAAATTCATCCCAAAGTTTCATAGTATAAGTGCAAAAATAAAGTATCTAACAATATCTAATGCCTAGCAATCAAACAAAAATGGAAACTGCTGGCACATATCATATGCGTCCTCCCAGGTAGATGAATGTGGACTATAATTGTCCCACTGGACCTTGACCTGATAAATTGTTTGACACTGTAGTTGTCGAATGTGATGGTCCAAAATCCATATTGGCTCCACCACGAGTGTGCCCTCTTCTGATACTTGCAAATAAATCATGTCAATCACATGTGTAGGATTGCTAACACAATTTATTAAAAAAGATACATGAAAAAAATCGTGCATACACCTCAAAGAATCAGGAAAGGGGAGTTGATAGGCCATGGACGCCTTCCTTTCCAAAACTTTGAAAGGTCCCACAAATGTAGGATAGATTTTATCACCCTTCCAAAACTTGATCAAACTCTTGTGTGGTTTCACTCGCAAGAAGACTTGATTAGAAACTTCATAACTATGGTCAATGCGATGTGCATCGACATAACTCTTTTGTTGATATTGCGCTTCCTTGATCCTTCATTTCATCATTTGCATTTATTCTTCCATTTCTTGGATTGCTTTGGATCCTACTAAGAACCTATCCTTAATTCAATCCCATCTCAAAGGCGTCCTACACGGTCGCCCGTACAGAAACACGAATGGCACCATATTAATGGTGCTTTGATAGTTGTTGTTGTATGGAAACTCTACTAGTGGCAATAAGTAATCCGAATGCTTATGTTGTTCCATCACGTACATATGAAACATATCTTCCAATACTTGGTTCGTTCTTTATGTCTGCCTATCTATCTCCGAGTGATATGCATTATTAAATTTAAGTTGGGTTTCCAAGGCCTCTTGGAAACTACTTCAAAATCATCTTGTAAACACCGATCGTCGATTAGATATGATCCTCTTAGGCATGATATGAAAACTCACAATCTCGCTAATAAAAACTCTATCTATGTGATGTGCCTGATACGTCGTATGTACATGGATAAAATGTGCACTCTTTGTCATAGTGTCAACTACCACAAACATCGAGTCGTGCCTCCTTGTCATCAACGATAATCAAACAATGAATTACATCAAAATGAAATTCTATTTCGATTCTGGAATAACATGTGGTTGTAGTAATCCTGTCGAATTTCTATGTTCAGCTGTCACTTGCTAACATTCTAGACATTTCACCACATATTTAACTATGCCCACTTTCATTCCTTTCCAAAAGAATAAGGGTTTAAGGTTTGCACTCATCTTCATGAATTTTGGATGAGCCATGTACACAACTCTATGAGCTTCATTTAAGATCAAACTTCTCAACTAGTCATTGGGAGGTATGTAAATCTGTTTATTATATCTCATTAATATGTCGTTGTCCACATTAAATCACTCAAATTTTGGTACCAACATGGTGTCTTGTCCGATGAATTCCTTAACCTCTTTATACTAGTCGTCTTTGCACTGTAGAGTTAGAATCTTCTCATGAAGCTTTTTCTGAAGCAGTATCACTAAAAATATATGTGGTCTCCGACTCAATGCATATACCTCTTTGTTCATTGTTCCTTTTATGTAGGTAATCTCAAAATCATACTCGCTAAGCAGTTCTGACCAAAGCCTTTTCCACACGTTCAAGTCACTTTGCATAAAAATGTGTTGCAAACCACAGTGGTCCTTTTTTAGTTCAAATTTCCTTCTAATCAGGTAGTGTCTCCACACTCTCAGGGCATACACAATGGCTAATAACTTCAAATTGGGCATCACACACTTCTCCTCATGCTTTCTTAACTTCCTGAGATGTAAGCGATCACTTGACTATCTCCCATCAAGACTCCGCCTTAGCCTTCCTTGGATGCATCTGTGCATAATAGGAATTCCTCATCCATGCTAGGGAATTTTGGTATTGTCTCCATCGTCAACAACTCTTTGAGCCTTTGATATGATTCAACACATCTCTCGGTCCATACAAACTTTTTGTTCTTCTTCTGCAATTCCTTAATCAAATTTTCTATCCTCGAAAAACCTTCAATGAACCGTCGATAATATCCTGCTAAAACCATGAAGCTACATACTTCTGGGACATTCGTTTGTATAGGCCATTCCATAATATCCTCCACCTTCACTGTATCCACAATGATACCTTTTCCAGAGATTAAATTCCTTAAATAATGAATCTTCGATTGATAAAAAGAGCATTTCGACAGTTTCCCATATAATTTGTTCTCTCGTAAACACTATAGTACCAAGCACAAATGTTCGTCATATTCTTCCATTGTCCGAGAATATATGAAAATATCATTAATGTCCAAGTATTCGTAGAACACCCCATTCATCAAGATCATGAATACCTCTAGGGCGTTTGTCAGTCCAAATGGTAAAACGGTAAACTCGTAATGTCCAAACCTCGTCTTGAATTCGGTCTTAGAAATGTCTTTCTCCTTGATCAGTAACTAGTGATATCTTGATCTCAACTCGATATTCAAAAACACCATCATGCCCTTCATTTGATCAAAAAAATCGTCTATTCTTGGAAAAGGATATTGGTTCTTGATCGTTTTATTGTTCAATTGACGATAGTCAATGCAGAGTATCCACGACCCATCCTTCTTCCGTATCAAAATAACAGGTGCACCCCAAGGCGACACACTTGGACGTATAAGACCTAGGTCCACCAAATCCTTCAATTACATTTTCAACTCCTGTAACTCAAGGGTCGACATCTGATTAGGAATTCTTTGTATCGGTTCAGTTCCATGTTTTAATTCGATTGTAAATTCCAATTCGATTTCGGGTGGAAAACCTTGTAACTCTTCTGGGAATACGTCAACAAACTCTCATACTACCGGAAGGTTTTCTAGTCCTTCCGCCACACCCTTTTCATTCAACACAAGGATTGGATATATCTTTCATTCTTTGCGCATACTTATTATTAGATACAGGGAAGAGATGAACCTTAGAGAAAATCCCTAGTTTCTTCCTAAAATCACTCGTCTTTGTCCCTCATCATCGATCAAACTTAACCATTTCATCATGCAATTGAGTATCGCCTCATGTGATTCCAACTAGTCCATACCAATTACGACGTCATAAGATCCTAATATCGTGACGTATATGTTATCCTTTGGGAAAAAATATCCTAGTTTAAGGCTACAGTCTGTAACATTTCCTCCAACCTTCTGCTTGGTTCCCGAAGCCATTTCCACATAGCTAAAATTGTTCTATTCGACTTCCTTTATATTAATTATTTTTAGCACTACACCAGAAATAAAACTCTTTGTAGCAGTTGGATCTATCAAAATACTAAAGGCTTGGTCAACGATGGTATGTAACGTCTCGATCATAGTAGATTGGTGCTCGGGTTGGCGGTTATTTATCGTCGCATGAATTTGGTGGGACTTTCCTAAATCTCCTACTCTAGTGTGTCTGGATGTCCTGGATGCTCTAGACCTCTCAACCATATAGTCACACTAGTAATGTGGCTCCCCACATGTACAACATACAATCTTCGGCCCAGTACTCTGAGTCACCGGAGTAGAATTTGATGACCCACTGACCTGGAACCATGGTCTCTTCTGCTGAACAAGCCAAAACTATTGTTGTTGCGGTCGACGTTGTTGCTGATGTTGTGGTCCTCTGTAGAGAGTCTGTTGTTGAGGTGTCGTTCATTGTGGTTTCGTGAATGTGGATCATATCAGAGTGCCTCGATACCCTGATGGATGTCTAGCTAGTGTCTAATGTTGTTCCACACTAGATGTCGCATGTCATGTCGGTCTCTTCGGAGTCCTTCTCTGACCCCAAATGATGAGCTCTTCCTCAGCTATGAGGGCCTTCTAGACAACATCGTTCAACATGAGAGGCATTAATATCCTCACTTTTTGATGAATGTTGACGTTAAGGTCGAACATGAAATTGTTGACCTTAAGCTTCTCAGTGTTCATATGTGGAGCATACCTAAGAAACTCCATGAAACGAGCCTCATAATCAGGCACCATGCGACCACCCTTTCGTAAGGCACTAAACTAATTCAACTAACTCTCAATGAATTCCTTAGACAAATACCTCTCCCGAAACCGCTCCTCCAACAATTCCCATGACACGTCTTCGACGACTATGTTCAATAGTGGCAAGATCTTCTTCCACTATAGAAGAGCACTCCCCTTCAGCTAAAATACCTCCATGTGGAATTTCATGTTGGAGTTATAGTCATGAATTTTAGAGCACATATCAATGTTCTCCAACCATGTCTCAGTATATGCATTGTTTGTGGAACCCAAGAACTAAGGAAAATTGACCTTCTTGAGGTCTTGATGAATGATACCAGTACTGGTTGGGGCGTGTGATGGACCCTTAGGGGGTACCAACACCCTGGCCTCATCTCTATTCAAACGAATAATCAAGGCCTATGATATCCTCTGAAAGGACCTGATCAACCCAACCACATCCGCCACAACTATCTGTTCATGTCCAATGAATTATTCTTCTCCTTAGGGGTTAGACCCCTCTGGCGTGGTTGCTACTGGAGGCATCACACCTCCTCCCTTAGCACCATGTCATCTTCCTCCGTGACATCCTCTAACCATGATTTTTTTTTTTTACTTTTTTTTTTTTTTAGTGGGGGAATCAACAAGTTGCGGTTCTCGTACTCGCGTGACACGGGGTCGATCCCCGTCAGCTACGACTATAACCCCAGGTGAAACCACCCAGCCTGCAAGAATGGCGCACGAGTAAATACGGGTGAAAATTGAACATGAGACTTCATTTTACAAATTTTCTTCCATTTACACGGCCCTTGCCAATCCGTCTACACCTGTGCGGGCCATCCTCTAACCATGATTACTCGCACAAATATAATTCAAATTATTTATAGATAATTTATAATCAAGTGTTTATACAATGGAAGGCGTAATGATCCCAAGTTGTGGGGTTGAAACCGCTCTGATACCATATGTAATGACCCCTTCCCTATGAAAACAAATGCGACATACAACAAACAAATATTTGTTTGTTTGCGTTAGTGACCATACATCACAATTAATAACAACATCATTGACACATCATCCAATATATTAATGAAAAAATAATAACACAATATCAATCATTTGCGAGATAAATCTAGCACATTATTTCTGTGAATAAATATACACATATTGACGCATTAACACAAATAAATAGTATCCCATAATCATTGCAATCATACAAATAAAGGATGACACATAAACAATATGAATCCTAAAGTGCTCAACTCCTCTCATCAGGATAATCATCAGATAATACCATGATAATATGAGATAACATAATGGTAACTTAAGGATCATAAATATGATCATAAAATGATATAAGATACTACCTTCCCAACCTACCCTGCAAGGTTAGGACCTCCAGGCCACATAAGAAATTCTCAAGCCCAGGTTCCAATTGATTTTAACCATTAAAGGTCTCAAGGTTGGCGAGTGTTCTGAGGAACAAGGAGGTGTCTACATCCCATTCACAAAGTCAATACCAAACTAACTATGCTAAATCAACAACATCAATGATAACCAATTTCATCAATCCATCAATCCTTAACCACAATTAGACATGGCGCACGAGTAATCACTCGCATGAAAAATCATAGACCATATTAAATCTAAGGCACAAATGCATTATCATTTAAATTACAGGTGCAAACCCCAAACGAAAATTCCATCATCCTTCATAATAAAATTTCATCTCTCGCAAAAAGACTAATATCTAAAACCACACATAACATTAATTTAGTGCTCGCATGGAGTCTAAATCCTCTACTAGTCATACATCGAACCATTGAACCACCCATGAGAATTCTATTCAATTAATCCATCATTTACACATCAATGATTCAATACACAGGAGACTTCGATTATGTTTCACAATGCACATGAGAATACCATTAAGAATCAATCATACTTAAATAATAGTAAAGGCGCGTTATTAACCAATTTCTAATCCAATCAGGCAACATCAATAATCAAGGTGCAATAGAAAACTAGTCATTAATCCATCAGGAAATAAAAATTTAATGGCGCCCGTAATAAGTGTTAAATATTCAAGGGAAAGAGAATATTACAAAGAAAACACACAATGACATAAGTTAAGGAAGAAAAGTATCATCAATTTTATTCATTGTGCGAGTAGATCTCCTCCTTTCAATGATCATACGTCAACTTGATTAATGGCGGGAGACTAAACTACAAACAAAATTATCTAATCCTAGATATACTTATCATGGCACAAGTAAAATAATGATTAATTATTATCCATCCACATTAGTCTTAAGGGGCATCGAGACAATAGTTAACGCTATCCTTAAAGAAGAGCATATCACATTAAGGGACTCCAAATATAGGATTAAGGAATATAGCGTCCATGAGCGCATATAACATCAATAAGAAAAAAAGAATTAAAGAACTATGAATATAACATTACTCAATATAACATCCATGAGAGAATGTAGCATTGTTAAGAGCATAAGAATTAAAGACTATGAATATAGAATTAGTGATTATAACATTAAGGAGAGCATGTAGCATTGTTAAGAGCATAAGAATTAAATAAAAGCATAAAGCAGTAATTAATATTAATGAATATCACATTAATGAGGGTGTATAGCATTAAGTAATAACATAGAGCATTGAATCACATTATTGATTAAGGCATTAAGGAGAGTGGATGGCAGTGAAGGACTCGGAATATAAAATTCTAAATAAAAAATTCACTCCAAATCATAATTCATATAAACACCCTTCTATTCATGTAACTGGAACTGCGTCAAGATGGAGGACTTCTGCCCACGGAAAGATAAGGGGGAAAAACACATAGGTAACAATCCAAAAATGGCTGGGAGAAAGCATGTGGAATTGTGTCGAGCTAGAGGAGAAGGGGATGAAATAAATACCCATTAAGGCACACATAGATAACGGTTCTAAAGTTGGGCGAATCTATGTCCATAGAGGAGTAAGGGGAAAATACATTATCGAGTAAGAAACACAGAGACATCAATCAAAAATATGAGTGAATTCCTTTCCATGGAGGGGTAAGGGGCAAATAAATTACCTAGTAAGCAACATAGAGGTAACGGTTTGAAAGTGTTGGGTAGAGAGGGAGAAAAACGTAGGAAAATCCAAAGGGGCTTAGTATCAAGGGAAAAATAGCATCGGAGTGGGAGAAGGTGGTTGGGCAAGTCATTATTTTGGCAGAGGTTGTGTCTTCCACAAAATGCTGAGATCCGATACAAGAATTTGGGTAAACAAATCACAAAGAAGAAAAAATGGGAACGCACAGAGATAGACTGCCCTTTAGAAATGCATGGAAGAATAAAAAGAATGCCATGGGTTTCCATGCAACTTTTAAAAAGAAACTAGTGAATAAAATCGCCCCCAAGGGAAACAAATTTGGGCGAGTCCAAGAAAATTAGCAGAGAATGAATCAAGGAAAATAATTCTGCCAAAGGAAACAGATTAGCTGGGTGAGTTCGTGTTTCTAGATCTGGGTTAATCCTTGAAAAAAAGAAAGGTCCAAGTATTGTTAATACATACTCAATGGTGGGAGCACCATTCGATACTCAATACATACACAAATCCTTAAATATACCCGAAGACTAGTTTCTAGACTGACCTTGCATTAGATAGACAGTGGTGACAAAACACAAGAAATTCCAAGGGAAGACTTCAAGATTTCTTGGGCACACAAACATCCAAAGCTCTGTTACGCAACAATAAGACTTACAATTCTTAATAACAGAGGATCGAAAAAATCTAGTAAGAAGACTCAACGCTAAGCATCAATTCCCAAGGTCAATATCCAAGGACACCGTCAAAAGTAATATGGGGTAATTATGTAATATTAGGAAGAAGAAAATACCCCTAAAATGTAGATAGATGGAAGAAATATTATATTACTCTCTTTGGCACAATTCAATAAAAGCATACAAAATATTGAATAACCAAATCACAAAAACATGAATGAGCCTAGTATTAATGTATTCATTTAGTGGCTCAAAAAACGAAGTGATATAATTTGTGTTCAACAACAAGGAAATTATCAAATATATTTTGATTACCAATGGTCATGGCTATTGTCAAAACTAATGACAATTCAAATCCTTTACAATGCCATACAAATAAAATATCGTATTCGATGAGTTGAATTTTGAAGGTGTCCTCCCACGATCTCACTCTATCCATCTCCCCGCTTTCTAACTGTGAAGACCTCTGGTACCTCCCAGCCAACACTAGGGGTAGTATTCTTCCCCCTTATCCCCCTAAGCTGCAAAAGGGCCACACACACAAAAAAAAGAAAAATCTACCTCCATTTCACCTCGTAAGGTCAAACTACCACTCTCTTTTCGAGCTGGGTATCCCAAATCCCACAAGACAAATCATTCAAAGAAATTCCAACAACATAACCTTACACATACCAGTCATGTCACATTCCCCCCTATCTACCATTACTTTTATAGATTTATTCTTAGTGACCACTTTCCAATTCTACAATAAATTTGTTTTATTAAAAATTAATTAGGAAATACTCTCCCCTGTACACTTGTCACCCGATCCTTTAGTTGCACCAGAAATTCATTTATTTAATTTAATTAAATTTCAATTTCTCTGACCCAACCTAAAAGTGCTCGTAAAAACGCTCCTTCTTGTCCCTTTATTCTTTCTATTTCCTCTTAATAATTGACGTCTTTTTAAAACTTAGTTGTTTTTTATTTAGGAAAGTTCTTTACTTAGACTAGACTAGATTGCTTTCTAGGTTTCCACATTCCCTTTTGCATTCATTTCCCCTTTTTGTCAAAGTTCCAAAATAACATGTCTTGCACATAAACAATAATTAATTCTTAGATGAATTATTTCTCTTTTAAACTATTAACTTGTTTTTTCTTTATCCCCCCCCCCTTTTATTAATTTATTATTTAGTTCCATTTTTTTTCTTAACTTCTTACCCTATTTATACTTAGGCTTAATTTTTAACTAGGCTTAGAATTATTAAGGGGATTTTACAATTACAAAAATTCTCATTTAAAAATTGTTTTAAATCTGACCACGTGAAAACACATTTTGTTTTCTAGGCACCTAGGCTCATTGAGTCATCTTTATTAAAATCACGACGTGCCCTTCAAGACGCACTACGTTCTCCAAGGGTGCCACTCGTTGTTATTCATGTTTTATTTATGCAACATTCCCTTCAAGACGCACTATGTGCTCCAAGGGTGATACTATCCTTTGACTGATTTTGGTAGACGCCCAACCCTTGGAGTCAATACTCCATCAGGTGACCTTGTGGGAGAGTAAGGGTCTCTAAGGAATAGGGACCCTGCTTTATCACGCGCCCCTTAGAATATTCGTGAGAGACTGTCTCAGTTTTCCCTCACGGCATCATGGATCTCTTGAAGTAGGTAATCGTTAACCTACAATTTGAGCCACGTCGGGAGTGCTAGTAGGTTGTGGCAGGGATGTTTCCACACCTCTGTCTCAAGGTTGTTGTGCATGACCCCTTTGATCCTTATGTGATTCTGATTAGCAAGAAATCGTCATCCCGCATCCACCACGAAACACTGTCAATGATCCATAACAACATCATAATATACCTGCTCATATGTCACAATGAAAAAATAGAAATACCCAACCATATACAGTCTACTCCCTGAATCAATCCAGAGTCCAAGAAGGTCCATCGATGCCATCGACATCCTCAATGATCCAGGGGATCAAATTTTGCTCAAAATTCAAAGTGCTCAGAATCGCTTCAAATCGAACAGGACCGTAGGCCTCGTCGTCATGAACCCAAAGCAACTCATTTGGGTTCAAACAGACGTCGGATGAGAGAGATATCGCATTCTGTTCAAAACGACCAACATGCAAAAAAATTGTGCTAACTATATAGTCCGTACAGTCTGTACGGATATTGACGTGGCAGACTGTACGACATGTGGTAGGGCCGTATGACATGTGGTAGGCAACTGTGTGGGCAGTTGGCATATGACATGGCTTATTTGCAGCGAATGGGATGACAACATGTGGCATTATCTTGGCGAATGATTTGGTGCCACGTTGCCCAAACATGGGCTACCACGTGGCACCCTGAAATTGTTTTGATTGTTTAAAAGTTTATGGAGTCCACCGGACTTGACCTCGAAACCTCCACCCATATGCAAATATTTGGAAAATACCACAAACCAATGCGCCACCATAGTGTTTCTTAACACTATAGGTGTGCAATATATTTAAGTTTGAATGTTTTAAAGTTTGGGCGGGGGTTGGGCTAGGGCTTAGACCCAGCCTGTGGTTATATTGCTAATTCATATGGCCATGGGTTTAAACATTGTGCGCGCAAATTTCAAACTTTTAGCCCCAGTTGTATGTATATACCATAGGACCTCCAGCGCGCACCTCCGACCGTTGTCATTTGATTTGGACTTGGCCCCTTTTATATGCACGCAAGGTCATGTGGTGGCCCATGTGCCCACGGGCCTTGGCAGTTAAGAGCTAGCACGTAACCGTCCTACCATTTGTACCGGTTGTGTGGTTTCACCCAGTGTTGGGTTTTTCCACATTTATGTGCATGTGGGCTAGGTTGAGAAGGCAAGGGTGCATTTTGGCAATCCAGATACAACAAGTTTGAAGGGGAACTTCCAGGAAGCCTATCTTCTTCAATTTTTGGCCAAACGAGGTGCCGAAAAAGCCTAGCTAGGGGTTTTTGGACATTTTGAAGCCATTGGAGCCATCTATTTGGCATTTTGAGCATTGTAAAGCACATATTTGATCACTTTGAAAAAATAATACAAAATATCCATTGGAAGCTGGACCAGGAGATGTAGCCCAAGAGAGGGGTGAACTCCTTTATCATTTGTTGTGTTATGTGTTTTCTGTTCACTGTTTATTGTTGTTG
>JZKD02S2384139.1:133069-147959 GCA_000966675.3 Picea glauca
AAAAAATACTTGCTAATTGTTTCATCTTCATTCATCTTTAGTTGTTCAAATTTCAATCTGTATGTTTGAAGTTTGGCATCTTTTACTTTCTCATTCCCTTCATAACTGCTAATAATTTTATCCCACATTTCTTTGGAAGTATCAAGATGCATCACCTTTACAAACTCAGCTTCAACAAGTCCATTCAAGATAGCATTCATCCCCTTAGCATTAAAGCTAAATTCTAACTTATCATCCTTGGAGGCTAGCACAACAGGATTTGTATAACCAGTCTCTACTACATCCCAAACATCAGCACCCAAGGCCATTAAGTATGTTCTCATTCTAATCTTCCAGAAGGTAAAATTTGTTCCATCAAACATAGGGGGCTTAGAGGCTGAAGTCCCTTCATGACTTGGCATGTTTAAGCTTACAGATATACCTTTGAATTAAAAGGAACCCGCTCTGATACCAATTGTTGAAATTACTAAAAACAACTGAGAGGGGGGGGTGAATCAGTTGTTATTGAGCTTAAACAATTTTAAGTCTATTAGAAAATTATTAATCTTTCTTCAACTGATCATCAATAATATACAACATATGGACATTAAAATTAAAGAGCATCAGTCACACATAAGGCATACACAGAGATAGATTTTCATGAGGAAACCCATAAAGGGATAAAACCTCTTCTTCTTTGAAATGATAGGCAGTCTTTTAAGTTATGTACATCATCTATAATTGAGCACCAACTCAATGTGAGGCTGCTACCTCTGTTTTAAAAGCTGCAACTTGTTTGAGATCACCAACTCTCTGGTTTCTTTAGCACCCACTAGAAGGAAGCACCAACTCCCTTAATGTTCCAACACCAACTGGATGGAAGCACCAACTTCCAGTTACACAGGATCCAACTTGTATAACAGAGAACACTTGTTCTCCCTTGCACCATCCTGCCACCCTGGTTTCTCTGGCTGCAACCAGATGGAAGCTACAACTTCCTATGTTCAATATTTCACTTGAACTTCTGAGGACAACAGTCCTCCCGAGCACCTCCCAACATCCCTAACACATAAATGAATAAATAAACATTCAACTACACAGATAAATCAATTCTTACCAATCTTTATTTGTTTTATAAATCTAGTCATATTCTAACTGTTCTGCAATTCATTTCTTCCTCTGGCTGTTCAACATGTCTGCTCTTCATCAACTTTTTCTATCATTATGCTGAGATTCAAGTTTTCTTTATAATCAGTTACTCATCCCTGAGTTTCATCTCACACTGTGCATATTCTCCATCTCACTCTTCACACTCTGATTTACCCTTTCTTACTGTTTTATTCCTTTCTCATTCAGAACAACTAACCACCCACAATCTGTCTCATCTTCTTTTATACACACTCCACGATGGTTCCCCTTCGCATTCCCTTAGGCAAAAGAAAGAAAATTGTCCAAGCAACTGAAACACCAACTGATTTGCAATCATGAGTCCGTTTCGCTAACAGATTCGTACCTAAGGAGTTAACTGTGAGAGAGAACAATAACCCTCCGATATTTGTTCAAATTTACTTGCACTGTTGGATTGGATTCATGGAATCTTGCATTCATTTCGTCATTTCTGTGACCAAGCTTAGCACCTCTAGCTTCTACCTCCATCTTCCGTCGATGTGATCAATGGCTATGACCACGCGCTTATGCATAAAGCGCTTTCACGATTTCTCATTTCGTGATTTTCAACACTATGCTCTGTTGACCCCAAGTCAACGAAATTTTGATCGCTTTCCACATGTCCTATGATTCCATGGTCCAGATCTGCTCTTGATTCAACGACTGCGATTGAATCGCGATTTCGCATATCGTGATTGTTGCATTGTTTTCTTTGCCTGTACATGTCGCGATTCGTGAAACTCCGATATGGGGTTAGATCAACAGTTCAGATCTGGTCTTGATTCAACGACTGAGATTGAATCGCGACTTCGCATATCGCGATTGCTGCATTATTTTCTTTGCCTCTCCATGTTGCGATTCGTGAAACTCTGATATGGGGTTAGATCAACGGTTCAGATTTGGTCTTGATTCAACGACTGAGATTGAATCGCGATTTCGCATATTGTGCTTGCTGCATTGTTTTCTTTTCCTCTCCATGTCGCGATTCACAAAACTCCGATATGGAGTTAGATCAACGGTCCAGATCTAATCGTGATTTAACGACTGCGATTGAATCGCGATTCTGCATATCGCGATTTAGGAATTTTGTATGCCCACTTCTCCTTGTACTTTAAAGAATGTGTAGGTTCTCCTTGATCCAACGATGGTCGGGTCCTGCGCTTGGTTCTAACATCTTAGATTTGTCCTCCTCTTTAGTGCTCTTCTTGTCTACATTCATATTCGATGGCCCTCGTTCTTTCAAGAATTTTGAATGGGATCCAACGATCATAAATGCTTCTCAAAATTTATGAGCCTTCAATCATTCGATCAATGTTGCGTTGCCTTCGATCATTCAATATTTCTGAACTTATCTTTTGTTTTCCTATCTGTTACAAAATTCTTGTACTCATGCTACTTGCCATCAATAACAAGCATTCGATGTCTGTTAAATATTTTCCATTCGCTATTTGTTAAATATTTGCCAATAGATTTAATATGGTTGATTGTTGTTCACCATGATATACTTGATTGAGCATTGTTACTATGTGAAATAGTAAAATTACTGTGTTGTTTGATGTTTATGTTTCATCGATAGTTTGCAAGGATAGGGGTTATAGTTGAAATTGATTATTCAATGCTTCTAATTCATAATCGAATATGAAGATTTCATGTCATTCGGCTCCTTCATTGGGGACGGAGAGAAGTATGAGGGAAGAAGTGAAGTATTTATAGAAAATCTTTGTGAAAGGATATTTCAATTCCTTCTCCTCTTTCTTTTTCTCTTTTCTAATCAAAACCTAATTTCTTATCATACCCATAAAATCTATGTGACTTATGTTGCATTGAAGTATAAATTTTTTATTAATAAGATAAATAACTTTTTTAATCTATCATTTAAGTTAAACATGCAATTCATTTCTTTTATTTTTTAGAGATTAAAAGTATTCATTTACATTGTTGTCACTCTCTTCAAATTATTGAATCTTATAACATGCATGATTATAATATGAATTGATCATTTAAATCACATGCAATTCATTAGAATTATAGTCTACGAAGTAATGAGTGTTATGGCATCATCACTTATTTAAGATACAATTATATAGCATATAGATGAGTGCGTCATAATTTATTTAATATATAATTCTCCAAGATAGAGAGATTAGTGTACACTCAATGATATTGTTCCCATGGGTTCTTAGAGAAGCTTGTGCTCATATAGACAGTGTCAGGTGAAGTAGGCCAGAAAGACTACCAACCATGGAAACATTATTGTACATCGTTGGCTCCAAATGAATATAAGTAGACCCTAGGTCCTTGAATTGATCATTCAAATCGATTCGAACTACAATTCAAACATGAAAATTTGGATTTCGTGCATCTATATTGTACCATTTTGAACATCCTTCATTTCACTCGACCTTCTTTAGTGTTACATGAATATATGGAATGGAGGTACCTTGATGATGAGGATTTTGGGGATAATGGATTTGAAATCCTGACATATACGATAACTTTAACGAGTTCTTTCCTAGGATGTAATCTACCTGATGAAGCTCATATAGTCAAAGACCTTGAAGTTTAGTTTTATATTTGTAATCGATCTGATTAATCACATCCTATTGCTACATTTACCTATCTTTGTGCAAAGCTTCGAATATCTAGAATTTTAAAGGAGACACCATGTAACATCATGCTCTAATTGAGCACACTATTATTAGCTTATTCTTTGAGGAAACTTGCTTATAAGTGATTCGGGTATGGTACTTTGTGATTGCATTTAGATTATGGGTTATATATGACAAGGTTGAGGTGTTATGTCTTGTTGATTGTATTTATGTAGATATATTGACAGATTATGTTGGCGAGTCATCCTGAGTTTGCAGGACACATGACAGATTAAGGATGTTGATGACATTGATGGATTCCCTTGGACCTTGGATAGAGTCAGGGAGTGGATTGTATTTATTGGGTATTTCATTTCACACACATATGTTGTATGATTTATTTTAGTAAAGATTTATATATATAGAATTGTTGACAACATTTTGTCAGTGGATGCAGGTTTGATGATGTTTGCTAATCTGACTCACATAAGGAGTAGAGGGGCCACATGAAAAAAAACTAGACATTTAGGGAAAGGTGTGACAACATCCTTGTCACAACCTACTATCACTCCCATCATGGTTTGAATTGTACGTTAATGATTACCTAGTTCGAAGGCCCCACGATTCCATGAGGGCTGACTGATATAGTCACTCATGAAGATTTATAAGGAGCACACAATAAGGTGAAGTGATTATTCCTTAGAATCCCTTAGTCTCTCACAAGGTCGACCGAGTGGAGTATTGACTCCAAGGGTCACACAACTTCCAAAAAACGTCTAAGGCGATTAGCACCCTTGGAGAATGAAGGTGCGTCTTGATTGAAACATCACGCAATTTAAAACTTGAAGTCAATAAATGTAGGTGGCGTAGAAAAAACATTGAATTATTTAGAACTTGTCGGATTAAATAATTAATTAAATGATATATTATTAGTTTATAATCCTAACAAGAGTCAAATCCTAAGTCTAATATTTGGCCTAAGTCTAAGTTTGATTCAAAAACTATGTAAATTTTTTGGAGTTGAATGATTGTGTGAGATCGTTGGAAGATGTATTTTTTTTAATGAAGCTGCGTGCAATACACATTCAATGTGCTTGATCTTATTTGTCTGTCACAAATATTTATTGTAGTAAATCCTAGGTAGTTTATGCTTTTAATTCGATGGGATATCACTAAGTTATCTTGGAGGGAAAGCTCAAAGAGCTTGTGTTGTATAAATAAATTTGTTGTTGCCCAAATGAGGCTGCTGAAGTTATTATTGTAGTTGTTGTAGTTCTATATGGTGTAGAAGTTGTTGAAGCTTATCAGAGTGTATGAACACATGTATATTTTTAGTTGAATGAATATAACAGAGAATATTGTCCCAAATGTTTGGTGTTGTTATGTCTATCTGAGTAAATGAATGGTAGACTTTCTATTTACTTGTAATTCTCTGTTATTTCTTGTTATTTTTTTTATGATTGCATTTACATGGTTGAATGTATGAACCTATGAGGGATTATAGAAGCTTCAATTGTTTCTCTTCTATGAGAAAGTGCAAGGTGTGCATAACGTCCAAAGGGCATGCGTTGATAGAGTCTGTCTTGATTCAGAATCCTAGAAGAGATAACATGAAACTTACATGTGCAAGGAGTGCATAGTCGTCCGCAAGGTGTGCATGACATAGTTTGTTTAGACTAAGGAGTTAAACAAATATAGTTGAAGGAAGTTTGTCACGGGAGTGCACATAGTTAGTGCTTGTTTAAGTATCAAAGAACCATTCGTAGAAGTTCATAGTGTTGAGGGGGAACGAGTCCAAGAAATAACTTGGAGCTTTGTATGCAGAGAGTACATCTTGTCTGCAAGGAGTGTGTGACAAATAATTTTAACTCACAAGCTCAGGAGGAGTAAATCGAGCATGGTTGCAAAGGAGTGTGAATAAATATCGCAAGGTGTGCATAGTCATCCATAAAGAAGTTGAGTTGAGGAGAATACTTGTTGGAAGTTGTGTACAAAAGTCAAATTTTGACTAAGTGTCAAAAAGGCAGTCTGAGAAGTCAGAGGTCTCGAAGAATAACAAGATTAGAAGGGATAGAGGGAAAAAATTTCTTAATAGGGAGGATCCTCTTATGATTACCCAAAGTAATGCATGATATCCATTCAGAGGAAGTGGTATTATTACAGACCGTTAGATCTCAGAGAGTTGCGCAGTGGTTAGTCATGAATTCCTTTGGGAATTAACAACTCAAAGGATTTGGAGTGTTGAAGAGTCAAAATTCCCGAAGTCGTGAAGTCACGAAGGAATGGTAGTCGTTGGCTATGAGGATACACGTGGCATAATATTGGAGAGTCTAGAAAGTAAAGGTTCATAAGTTGTATGATGTGAGAAGAACCTTCGTGGAGTCAAGAAATTTGAAGTGAAGCAGGACCGTCGGGTCTGGGAGGACACACGATAGAGATCCGTACATTCAGAGGAAGGCATTTTGGAAAGAATCAAAGGTGGAGGTCACAATATTTATGAAGTTCGAAGATACGAAAAAGAGTTGACTTATAATCATAGCCTATGGTCATATTAGGAGGAGAGTTTAAAATGGGGCTAATACTTTCATATTGGTGTCGCAAAAGCACCAGAGAGAAGAGTTGTGAGTAGTTTGAAACTGCAAGGTGATATCAAGGGGACCTGTGTGTCTATTGGAGCCCTGAGGAGCTAATTCGGCTGAGGTAAATTCAAGATCTTTGACCGGGAGGTCGCAGACTCACAAGGAGGGAAGCGGGGATGCATCAAGTGGTATCAGAGCCTCAAATTGTGCTATGTGTGATGGAGGAAGTCCAAAAAAATGCCACCTAGAAGACGTGTAGAGCCACCCATAGAAAATAGAGATATGGAAAGGGAGATGATAGAAATCAGAGCAACATTGGATACCATGGAGACAACACAAAGGAGAGGACCTGACGTTGAATATGTAACATACCCCGCCACCCATGGGCTGAGGTACACTACCTTCAAGCCCACCCTTGGAATTATTTTTCTTACTGATACCTTTTTAAATTAATAAGGATGCATAAAAGAAAATATCTAATGACATGCACAACAATAACCAACAATCATGCATATTCTAAAGATTCAATTAAATGATAAATAAATACATAGTGGAATACATTCATATATAGGTAAATAATACCATAATGGAGATCACTTATCTTTATAAAAGAAGACACTAACTGGCTATAGACAAAGGAATTTCCACCCAACGACTGACACTACTGTTCCAAATCTCAACAACACTGTCACCCCCGAGCCAGGGCTATGAATCTACAAGGATGGTTCCATACTGTTACTTGGCTTCCTAAACTAGTCAACACTCAAGCTCTCACAGGATTTCCCAACACTCACAACAATCCAAGTACCCATCTCTCTTCTACCCACCTTGCACCACCCAAGAGAATGGACCCCCACCCTTCTCTTTCACGCAGTCCCTTAGGCAGTCCTTCTCCTTCCAGCGCTCCAACGGAATTGGTCCAGAATCTCCATGATGGAACTCTTAGGACTCACAGATGTGAACAAAGCTAGATAAAGGCCAACACATGTTAGACATGCAGGCCTCAACATGGCCGGATTACACCAACAACCTCTATAGCCAACAATACCATGGATTCTCTTCAATAGTTCATTTCCCCTTCCCCAAGCCACGATACAGATGAGGAAAGATGAATGGGTTATGGAAATGAATGGATTGATTTCTCCATGCAAGGTATGAAACAATGAAAAATTGATTGAATAAAATGTGTGAGGGAAGAGTGAAGAGACCCTCAGAAGAGAGAGGATGAGAAAATGAGAGAGAGAGATAGATAAAGAATGAAGCAATGAATGGATGAACCAACCCCCCCCAAATAGACCAGGGGCGAGTTTAAGAAATTTGTGGGGAATCAAGAACCTCTAGGAACCCCCCCAAGAAGCTGATGTAACTGATACACTACCTTAGACAAAAGGGTCATCAAACTAGGAAATAAAAATGTATCCCCCCACTCCCCATCTCTTCTAGAATCATAGCCCCCTATAACTCTAGTCCTTGTCCGTCTTGCAACCAACGATGTATTTATTACTAATAATGATCAAAAAATTAAATTTCTTGGGCACACTAGCCTTTTAATAATTTTTTGGGCACTCTAGCCTCTCAACAGTGTAAAAACACATTATTTAAAATGGGGCTCAAAACCTGGGGTGTTACATCCCCTCCCCCTTATTTTTGCACTGTTCTCAGTGCATATACAAAATAGAGATCAAAATCTAAAAAATTATTCAAAAATCTGCGGGTACTCTGCCTGCATGGAATATTCATGCTCCTAGGTAGCATATTTAGGACCGTAGCAGGCCCACTAAACTTTTACTAGCTCTATAACTCGATTTCGGATCATTTTGACCTTTTTGTCCAATACCCATAGTGGTTGAACCTGAAAGTGTCTCTCTGTCTCTACCTGAATCAGATGCCGATCGATAACATGGTTAGGATCATGTACATATTTATTTAGTAAAGAGACATGAAATACATTATGCACATTTATGGAAGTAGGAAATGCAAGCATGTATGCAACTGGCCCTATTCTATCCAATATTTCAAATGGACCACCAGATCTGGCTACCAGCTTTGGACAAATACCCAATTTCAAGGATATTTTCTTGGGATTCAATTTCATAAGTACATGCTCCCCTACTTTAAATTATCTAGTTGTCCTGTTCTTATCTGCATAAAATTTATGTCTATTATGATCTTCCTTTAAATTCTGCTTGATCTTACCAATCTGGTCTTCCATATCCTTGAGCAACTTCAACCCGAGTACCACTCTATCTGCTAAGTTGTCCCAACTCACTTGAGTATTTCATTTCCTACCATACAAGGCTTCAAATGGGCTCATTATCAATGAATCTTGATACCCATTATTATATGCAAACTCAACCAAATGCAAGTAATCCTCCCACTTAGATGGCTTATCCATCACATGCATTCTCAACATATCTTCAATTACTCAGTTGACCCTCTCTATTTTCCCATCTGACTATGGATGGTATGTTGTGATAAATTTTAGATTTGTACCAAATCTTTTAAACAATCCCCTCTAGATATTGGAGGTAAACTTTCTATCTCCACCCGAGAAAATTTTCCTAGGTATCCCATGTAGCCTAGCAATCTCCCTCATGTAAATTTATTCAATATTAGTCATTGTATGTGTTTTTTTACATGAACAAAATGAGAATCCTTCATTAATTTTTCAACCACTACCATGATTGAATCATGTTGTCTTGTTGTCCTGGGTAATTTAGTTATGAAATCAATGGTTATCACTTCCCATTTCTTCTCCGGGATTGGTAATGGATGCAGCAAACCCGTTGGGTGCCTATGCTCATCCTTCACCTTCTGAAATTCCATGCATCGAGTGATGTAATCATCAACATCATTTTTCATTCCCGGCCAAAAGAATTGGCTTCTTACTATAGTAATCATCGTCTAGTAACCAGGATGTCCAGCATAAGGAACATAATTCATTTCCTTCAATACCAAATTCCTCAGTTCACCGGAACTAGGAATATAGATTCTATTCTTATGCATGAGTAATCCATCTTCCTATATCTCGTGCTCCTTTATTTTATGTTGTACATCTCCTTGTTGTCAGATTTCCTTTACTTGTACGTAATTTTTATATGTAACAAGATAATCTAAAAGTATGCTCTTCAAGTCTGACTGATGCATAATGACAGAAGTAGCATGCATTAGATGCACTCTTCTACTAAGTGCATCAACAAATTTATTCTCGTTTCCTTTGATATGATTGATATCGAGTTCATATTCACTTAAAAATTCCAACCATATTGTTTTCCTGGCATTCAAGCTTGGTTGTTCAAAAAGATACTTCAGACCAATGTGGTCTGTCCTTAATTCAAATCTCTTCCCCATGAGATAATGCCTCCACATCTTCAAGGCATGGACAATGGCAACAAGCTCCAAGTCGTGCATGGCATAGTTCCTCTCATGTTCCTTAAGTTTTCTGGACTCATAACCAATGAAATGTCCATTTTGCGTGAGGACTCCCCCAAGTCCTTACTTACATGCATTTGTACATACCACAAAACTTTCATTTGTGTCAACAATCTTTAACATAGGTGCACTAGTAAGTAATTCTTTCAACAGATTAAAATTCTCTTCACAGTTAGGTGTCCATTCAAATTTAGTTCCCTTATTTTGCAAAGAAGTGATGGGATGAACAATCTTAGATAACCCTACTATGAACCTTCTGTAGTAACCAACTAATCCCATAAAATATTTGACTTATGAAACATTTCTGGGTGTTGGCCATCCTCTAATGGCTTCAATATTCTCTAGATCTACTGCTATGCCTTGCTCTAAAATAATGTGTCCCAAGTAATGGATCTTATTTTGATAAAAGAACGCTTACTCAGCTTGACATACAAATGATGTTCTCTCAGCACTTGCAATACCAATCTTAAGTGATGTTCATTCTCCTCTTCCGACCTGAAATAGACAAGTATGCCATCCGATAATACTATGACGAACTTATCGAAATAATTTCTGAATATTCCATTCATTAAGAACATAAAGACAACTGGTGCATTGGTCAGTCCAAATGGCACCATTTCAAATTCATAGTTCCCATACCTGGTTTTAAAGGTCATCTTATGAATTTATTCTTCCTTGATTCTTACATGATGGTATCCTGACCTTGTGTTAATCTTCGAAAATATCTTTGCTCCTCTTAGCTGATCAAAGAGGTCATCAATTCTGGGTAGAGGATACTTGTTCTTTATAGTATACTTATTTAGTTGTCTAAAGTCAATACACAACCCCAGGGTTCCATCCTTCTTTTTGAAAAAAATTATTGGTGCTCCCCAAGGTGAAACTCTTAGACGTATGTACCCTTTCTTCAAAAATTCCTCCAACTTCATTTGTAATTATTTTAACTCTGGTGTGATCATTCTATAAGGTGTTTTTGACATTGGGACAGATCCTGGTACTAAATCAATTGAGAAATATATCTCCCTTCTTAGTGGCAACCCTGGTATTTCTTGGAATACATCTTCGAATTCATGTAGCATCGAGAAATCTTCAAGGCTTGGCCCCTTTGTATTTTTAGGCTCTTCCACATGCGCTACATATAATTCACATCCTTTTCTAAAAAATCTCTTCAACTGTAAGGCTGAACTATCCCTTATAGATATGGGTCTTGGAACTCCTTTCACAGTGCTCTATTTTCCATCTCCATCAAGACAGGTAAATGTCTTGTTATGAAAATCTAGAACAACATGATGCTTTCCCAACCAATCCATTCCAATTAGAATATCATAAGACCCCAAGGGTATGATGCTAATATCAACACTAGTATTCAAACCATTAAGACTTATGGAACAACTTCTGACCATATCATGGATTCTCCTTTTGGTTCTAGTAGCTAACTGAAGAAAACTTGATTTTCCAAGATTACTTTTCTCCGAATGTAATCTATCCACTATTTTAGGATCAATGTAACAATGACTTGATCCTGAATCAATTAAAATAGCAACAAGATTATTTATGATCTTACGTTCCACCTCGATCATATTGGACTGGTATTCTTCTTTTCGATCATCTAAGGTTGCATAAATCGTTCCCATATCTTCGACTGTTGTAGCCTCTTGGATGTTGTGCACAGTCTTTACTCTGTCCTTTTTGTGTGGGAAATCCTTGTATAGGTGATCTTCCTTGCATGCCCAACATTGGATTGTTGGTCTTTCCCTTTTTCCCAAGGATTCGTCTTTCTTGGATTCACTCTTAGCGTACTGATCTTGATGATTTATATTAGGCTCATTCCTATTGAAGGGTAGTTTGAATCCTTTCCTCCTCTAATTAGAATTATCCTTCTTCTTATCCTTATAATATTTATGTAGGGATTCTCTTCCCTAGCCTTGCTCATACAGGTGTTTAGCCTTCCACATGGCCTCAGTCAAGATCTTAGGATCATCATACCTAATATTTTCTTTATAAAAGGTTGGTAGTCGACTTACAAATCATTGTATTTTCACCTTCTCATCATTAATGAACCCGACATACTTTAAGAACCCCAAGAACTTCTTCTCATATTATTCCATAGTCATGCTTCCAAGCCTTAGTTCAAAGAAATCCTGCATTTTATTCTCATAGAAATGATCTGAGAGGTACTCCTTCTGGAAGTGTTTCCTGAACTGCTTCCAAGTGATCCTCTTCTCACTAATATGTTCAACTTTCTTTAGTTGATCCCACCACATTGCAACTTTCCCATGTAGATGGTAGGTGGAAATTCTAGCTTCTAGGTTTGATGAATAGTTAAGAAATTGAAAATATCTCTTGAGTCCAAGCAACCATGCTTCGACATCATATTCCATTTCTTTTTCACCATCAAAAGAAGGTGGCTTAAGCTTCCTCAACTCTCCTTGCAAACTGTCCACTTCCTGTCTCTTTTTTTGTTGCCTAACATGAGACACCTATGGATTTCTTATGGAATATTCTAATGCATAAAAAATTCTTGTTGAGTAAGAAGGTGAGTGGTGTCTATGATTTCTACTAGAACTTCTCTAATAACCATCTCTTCCGTGATCATATCTTCTTTCAATAAAACTTCCTTCTTCCCTATGGCTCAGAGCCATTCCTTGTTTTCCTCTTTAATTGGTTTAAGCTTTGCAACACTCGAGAATTTATCTGACTTTGTTATCTCATCAACCTTTCATTGTATGCCTTGTAGCTCTTCACTTCTATTTTTAGGCTTCTTACAGTTTCTATTAATGTTTCCTGCTCTCCTTTTTCCTTTCATCCATTGGACTCTATCTTTGCATTAAAAACTATGGTATTCTAGATTTTGGCCTCTCTGTCATGGCTGGAGGCTCCCTCACCTTCTTCCATATCTCAATTCTGAGTTCATATGTTTAAATCTCTTAATTATTCAAATACGCAGGTGACCATTTTGTTAGAATTATGCACATAAAGAAACTTCACAAACAATGGTACAAGTCCCTTTTTTCTTCTTCCTAGTTCATGAAGAATATATCCCCATTCTCCAAAAAATAACAATGTCATGTTATCCTTGGATAATACAATATTTCATTCTGTGTAGGAGCTTCCCTCAAACCATCTTTCAAGTGACCCTGGTTTGAATCCATGGCTTAGTCCCTTCCTTAGCGTCTTGCTCTGTGTTTTTTCACATGGGGCTTGTGCGAGCCACAAACCCACGACTAAGTTACCACCCAAGACCTTTTTTACCTATGCATGGGACTGGGACTGAGACCAAGTCTTTTAGCCTTCTTCTATTCTCTGTTGTAAACTCTTGTTTCTTATCAGAGTTACCCTTCGTCAAAATATCCATTAGCTCCACCAGAAGGATCAGACGGTCGACATTTAATCTCACGTCAATTGGACAACCCCACCCTCATCTGGAGGCTTCACAAGATTGATAGTTTGTGACTTAATAAAGTGTTGGGACGGACGATCCTCTATTAATTCAATGCTCCAGGGGTCTGAGACATTCAGTTCCCAAGGTGCTCAACTCCCCCTGAGTGAAAATTTGCTGACGTGATTACCCTATCCTTCCACTACTTGATCCAATGGTTGAGAAAGGTCCAGAAGGGATCCTAAATCGACGTTCTACATGCCTTCGCGTCTTCAGGCTTTGATACTTTTCACTTATAGGGACTTGAAAATCCACGGAGTAAAGGGTCTCCAGACTATGAGATATAATGCCACGTGCATTCTTGGTGCAACAGTCGATATGTACTCTGGCCTTCGGAAGTTCTCGACCCAACGCAAACTTTCACACCTTTTTCCTCCGGAGTGCCCAGTCCATGAGCTTCACGATATGTTGCCACATGGAGAATTTCTAGAAGTGGGCACATGGCCCAATTAGGTGGGTGACATGTGTCACATTCTAACTGACATGTCAATCTTCTATAGGTTCCAAACTCACTGAAACGCAGCACACATCCCATGTGTCCACGTCCTCCCAAGTGACCTCAGCGAGCCATGCCACTTCGGAATTTCAGGCTTCAGAAGATTTCACCCTAGAAAACTTTGTTCCACTCGAACACCAAACTCTTGAACTATTGTCAGATATACCACTCAAAATCACCCATGCGCATATAGGACGGTCCTTAACACTCCTAAAACCCACCGCTCTATCCAATGGTTGACAGATTTTGAGAGATTTCACATCATCACATTCCATTTCTCTAGAACACCAAACTTTCGAACTAGTTGATCTGCCGACACATGTCCCTTTTTATGAATGGTCTGGATGAATTGCGGATTTTGAGACTTCGGGATTTTGTGCATCAACATACTCCAATTCTCCCAAACTCTAAATTCTTGAACTAGCCAATCTATCGACATAGGTCTTCCTTAACGGATGGTCTAGATTAACTTTGAACTTTGAGCTTCAGGATATTTTCATGTTTGCAACATGAGCGCTCACTTCTATGGGAGTTACGATCCTCCGAACCACCAGGAGATATACAACTCACATTCTCTCACGTGCAGCTCTGACGACTGAGAATTAAACCTACTCAAACTTTTTCTTCTCCTTCCTCGGATGACCCTTGTTTACCTACCCTCTAATCTAACGATCTTATATCTCTCTTGATCCCACAATGACAATCACTCTTGAATTCAAAAGGGATGATCACGATCGTTCGATCCCTTACAAACAATATCTGACATTCTATCTCCTGCGTAGATTCTGCAACACCATTACTCCTGAGCTTTTCAACTTCATGGTCATAATTCAATCTCAACCATGAGACTCTGACCAATAGACCCAACCCATACCAACCAGGTGTTTCAACCAGAAGCTCTGATACCAATCTGTAACATACCCCACCACCCACATGTCGGGGCACTCTACCTTCAAGCCCACCCTTGGACTTCTTTCTATTACTGACACCTTTTTAAATTAATGATAATGATGATTATTAACGTCCACTAAGACCTAACTGGTCTATCAGACCTTAAGAGGGTAAGTGATTACTTGTGATTCTTTAGAATTTTGTTTCTGTGCTCGAAAAGAATTAAGAGAGGCTTTCCAAGATCACCATACTTTTGTTGAGTTAAGAGGTTAGGAAGGTTGGTAGTGTGATCAATATTTTGAAAATGAGATCTAATATGGGT
>JZKD02S2384139.1:152099-236302 GCA_000966675.3 Picea glauca
ATATATATATATATATATATATATATATATATTATTGGTGTTGAAACCCCTAGATATATAATTTTAGACGAAAAAAAAGAAAAAGAGAAGTATTATTCTCGTTCAAAACCACAGAGATCTAGTATGCCCGTTCCAAACTGTAGAGAAATATTAATTTCAAAATCGCAGAGAAGTAGTATTCCCATTCAAAACCGCAGAGAAATATTATTTCCCTTCAAAACCACAGAGAAATATTATTCCCGTTCAAAACTGCAGAGAGATATTATTCTCGTTCAAAACTGCAGAGAGATATTATTCCATGCATAAAATAAAACATTTAATGACATGCACAATAATAACCAACAAGCTTGCATATTATAAATATTCAATTAAATGAGAAATAAATACACAGCGAAATACATTCATATACAGGTAAATAATACCATAACAGAGAGAACTTATATTTATAAAAGAAGACACCAACTGGCTATATACCAAGGATGTTCCACCCAAACACAGACACTATTGTTCCAAATATCAACAACAGTTTCACCCCCGAGCCAAGGCTATGAATCCATAAGGACGGTTCCAGAGTGTTACTTGGCTTCTTGAACTAGTCAACACTCAATCTCTCACAGGCTTTCCCAACATTCACAACAATCCAAATACCCAAATCTCTTCTACCCATCTTGCACCACCCAAGATAATGGACCCCATGCTTCTCTGCCACAGAGTCCTTCTCCTTCCAGGGCTCCAATGGAACTGGTCGAGAATATCCATGCTGGAACTCTCAGGAATCACAACTATGAACAAAGATGGACACATGCCAACACATATCATACATACAGGCCTCAATTCATGGATGGATTACACCAACAACCTATACAACCAACAATACCATGCCTACTCTTCAGCAATTCATTTTCCTTTCCCTGAGCCATGATATGGACGAGGAAAGATGAATGGGTGACTGAAATGGATGGAGTGAGATCACCACACAAGGTGTGAAACAATGAAAAATCGAGTGAATGAAATGCATGAGGGAAGAGTGAAGCGACCATCAACAGAGAGAGGATGAGAAAATGCTATATATATATATATATATATATATAGAGAGAGAGAGAGAGAGAGAGAGAGAACAAACCAATGAATGGATGAACCAATCACCCCCCCAACAGACTAGGGGTGGGTTTAAGAAATTCATGGGGAATCAAGAACCTCTTGGACTCCCCCCAAGAAGCTCACGTAAATGATCCACTCCTTTAGACAAAAGGGTAATCAAAATAGGAAATAAACATTTATCCCCTCAAGACCCCTCTCTTATGGAATCATATCCGCCTATAACTCTAGTGATTTTCCGTCTAGAAGCCAATGATGTATTTATTATTAATAATGATAAAAAAAATTACATTTCTTGGGCACACTCGCCTTTTAATAATTGTTTGGGAACGCTGGCCTCTCAACAGTGTAAAAGTACATTATTTAAAATGGGGGCTCAAAACCCACGGTGTTACAAGAGACGTTAACGATGAAGAGAATGAAGAAGTAGAATTTGAAGAAGCTATAACAGAGGATGCTATAGAAGAACTCTTTCTGAAAGATGTCTTCAAATTGGGAGCTAGAGAAAAGATAGACATCCCAATGTATGAAGGAAATTTGGATTCAGAGGAATTGTTGGATTGGATAAGATCGATGGACAAATATTTCGACTATGAAGAGAATAAGGTGAAGCATGTTGTCACCAAATTAAAAGGACATGCACCACTATGGTGGGACGAACTGGAGGATGAAAGAAGATGCAAGGGAAATAAAAATATTAAGAGTTGGGATAGAATGGTAGCCAAGTTGAAAGCTAAATTCATACCCAAGGATTAACATATAAACTTGTTCAGGAAGTTGTAGAAACTGAGACAAAAGGGAATTACTATGAAATAGTACATGACACATGTCTTGGGAATTCTCTGAGAGAAAAAAAGAAGGAGGAGAAGCTCACATTTCGGAAGTACAGAAGAGGAATGTTGAGGCAGAAGGTGCAGAAGATGGGAAATATTTGATGATGAAGAAGGTTCTCTTAAAACTAGAGCCAAATATTGAAAAGACAGTGTAGAGGAACAATTTGTTCAGAACATCTTGCAAGACTAAGGATAAAGTTTTCAAGGTGATAATCGATAGTGGGAGCACTGATAACTTAGTATCCACAGAGATGGTGGAGAAATTGGAGCTGGAGACAACTGCACATCCGACGTTGTGTAGTGTCTCATGGTTGTAGAAAGGACATCAGGTAATAGTAACTAAACAATGCCTTGTTAGGAAGAAGGATATAGAGATGATATTTTATGTGATGTGATTCCCATGGATGTATGTCATGTTTTGTTAGGAAGACCATGGCAGTATGATAGGAATGTCATTCATGATGGGAGAGAAAATACCTATACTTTAGAGATGAATGGTAGGACACACATGTTGTTGCTAATAGAGGAAAAGGAAGTAAAGGAGGAATCCAACACCAACATACTTCTCATGGGTGGAAAGGAACTCATGAGTGAATTCAAGAAGGAACATGAGATGTAGTTTGTTGTGGTGAGGAAACCAAGGGTTATCCTTATGAGTACTTATATGGATGATCTGACTGAAGAAATCCAGGAGCTACTAGAGATATTTTCTGATATAGTAGTGGACGAGTTTCCAAGATCATTACCACCTATCAGGAGTATCAACCATCACATTGATCTAATACTAGTAGTGAGTATGTTTAACAAAGCAACGTATAGATTGAAACCTCAAGAGAATGAGGAGGTAAAAAGACAAGTCTAGGATTTTATGGACAAAGGATTGGTTAGAGAAAGATTGAGTCCATGCGTAGTACCAACTTTGTTAAGTCCAAAAAAATATGGAGGATGGAGAATGTGTATAGACTCGAGAACCATAAACAAGATCACCATCAGGTATGGATTTTCTTTAACAATTATGGATGACTTAATGGATTTTTTAAGCGGAGCAAATTATTTCTCAAAGATAGATCTGAAAAGTGGATATCATCATATAAGAATGAGAGAAGGTGATGAGTGAAAAACAACCTTCAAGATAAATGAGGGGCTGTATGAATGGCGTGTTATGTTGTTTTTCATAAAAAATGTGACAAGTACTTTTATGATGCTAATGAATGAGGAATAGAAATATTTCATTGGTATTTTGTGATTGTATATCTGGATGATATACTAGTCTTCAGTAAAACTAAAGAAGAGAATTTGAGGCATTTAACTCTAGTGATGAGGATATTGCAGTAGGAGCAGTTGATGATAAATTTAAATTAATCATCTTTTATGAAGACATAAATCATTTATTTGTGTTTTTTAATCTCTTCAAATGAATTGAAGATGGATCCATAGAAGGTAAGAGAAATCAGAGAATGGTCATCACCAAGAAGCATATTTGAGGTAAGAATCTTCCATGGATTAGTAAGTTTCTATCGGAATTTCATTAGAAATTCCAGTGATATTGGTGAAAAAATGATGGATATAGTGAAGAAGAGACAAAAGACTTTAAAATGGATAGAAGAAGGAGAGAGAATATTCAATATATTGAAGGAAAACATAACAGAATAGTTGATTATGGTTTTGCTGGATTTCGGGAAGCCATTTCAAGTAAGATGTGATGTGAGTGGAGCTGTAATTGGAGTGGTCTTGAGCCAAGATAATAGGCATGTTGCATATTTTAGTGAGAAGATGAATGACTCTAATAAAAAGTACTCCACATATGATAAAGAGTTCTAAGCTATAATTCAATCCTTGAAGAAATGGAGGCACTATCTGGTACCAAAAGAATTTGTTTTGTATAGCGATAATCAGGCTTTACATTTCATAACCAAAAAAGATAAGTTAAACTAGAGACATGCTAAGTGGATAGAATTTATGAAAAAATTCACTTTTTTCATTAAACATATTTCTGGTAACGCTAACAAGGTTGTTGATGCATTGATTAAGAGATGTTTAATTTTGCAGGAATTTCAAGTGAAACCTTTTGGTTCAAACACCTTAAGGAGATGTATCGTGATGATTAAGATTTCAAAGAAGCATATGAAGCATGTGAAAATCCCGTGCTCAGAGACAGAAGCCAGTGAACATAGTATCTGATTCAAGATGGATTTTTATTTAAATGATGCCAATTATGCATATCAAAATGCTCAATGAGGGATAATCTGTCGAAAGAAAAAAATAGAGGGGGTCTAGCCTGACATTTTATAAATGAAAACATGTTTGCCCAGTTGAACAATTCATACTGCTGGCCAGGTATGAGAGCGGATGTAAATAATTTTTTGAACACATGTAATATTTGTCAGTATGCAAAAGGAAAGATGAAGAGCAATGGATTGTATCAACCATTGCCTATTCTAGAAAGGCCTTGGGATGCAATAAGCATGGAATTTGTGTTGGGATTGCCAAGGACACAAAGAGGAAGTGATTCTATAGTTGTGGTAGTTGATAGATTTTCAAATATGGCACACTTTATCCCATGCCAGAAAAATAATGATGCAACACACATTGCCAATTTGTTTTTCAAAGAACTTTTGAGACTTCACGGGTTTCCCAAGAGTATTTTCTTGGACAGAAACACTAAATTTGTTGGTGATTTTTGGAGGACATTGTAGAAGAATCTAGGGACAGATCTATCTTTTAGTTCTACATATCAGCCACAAACAGATGGAAAGACTGAGGTGATGAATCAGATTTTAGGAAATTTGCTGAGAAGTTTGGTCACTGAACATCATAGTCAGTGGGATCAATTCTATCACAAGCAAAATTTGCATACAATGACTTGGTAAACATGAGTACCAGAAAGAGCCCATTTCAAATAGTATATGGAATGAATCTGAGAGGACTCTTGCAGTTGAGATATCTGGAGCAGAATGAATTCAGAAGTGTCAGAGCAGAGGACTTTGTTGTAGAAATGTAGAAGCTTCATAATTAGATCAAGGAGCAGTTGCAAAGCAGTAGCAAAGAGTAAAAATGCAGAGTTGATCAACATAAGAGGAAAATTCAATTTGGAGTTGGATATCAAGTTCTGGCACATATCAGGAAGGAAAAATTCCTAAGGGGAACATACAACAAACTAAAGTTGAAGAAGATAGGACCATGCAAGATCCTAAGAAAATTTGATGAGAATTATTATGAGATAGAACTTCCATAAGATGTGGGTACATCGCCCATATTCAACATTTTAGACCTGTATCCTTACAAGGAAAATGACATCAAAGAGTCGGGATATTAGAAAGAGATCCAGTGGGAGAAGCAAATGCTTGTAGCAAGAAATCCGTAGATGGAGAAGATCATGGATCGATGCATTGATAAGAGTTCCCAGAGAAAAAATTATTTTGAGTATCCAGTCAGATGGAACGGACACCTGATAGAATATTCTAGTTGGGTAAATGAAGAGGATATCCAGAAGCATGGAAAGTTAGTGCAGGAGATCAGGGACATGAGTCCATGAATTTTTTTTCCAGAGGAGTATGATGCATGAGCATCTCTAGCAAAGCGTGAGTGGATGACAACTAAGTGAACTAGCATGTATTTTGAAGGAATAATTTTGACTTAAAGAAGGGAATGTTACACAAACTTCCGAAAATATTGTAATTTAAGAATATATTAAATGTTTTGGAGCTGAATGATCACATGAAATCGTTGGAAGATTTATTTTCTTTTAATGAAGTTGTGTGAAATACAGATTCAATGTGATTGATCTTATCTATCTATCATAAATATTTATTGTAATAAATCCTAAGTAGTTGATTCTTTTAATTCGATAAGATAGAACTAAGGTATCTTGGAGGGAAATCTCAAAGAGCTCGTGTTGTATAAATAAATGTGTTGTTTCCTAAATGAGGTTGCTGAATTTATTATTGTAGTTGGTGTAGTTGTATATGTTGTAGAAGTTGTTGAAGCTTATAAGAGTGTATGAACACATGTATATTTTCAGTTGAATGAATATAACAAAGAATATTGTCCCAATTTTTTGGTGTTGTTGTGTCTATCTGAGTGAATGAATGGTAGACTTTATGTTTACTTGTAATTATCTATTATTTCTTGTTCTTTCTTTTATGAATGCATTTACATGGTTCAATGTATGAAAGTGTGAGGGTTTAGATAAGTTTGAATTGTTTCTCTTCTATGAGAAATTTCAAGGTGTGCATAGCATCTGTAAGGTGTGTGTTGACAGAGTCTGTCTCGACTCAAAATCTCATAAGAGATAGTGTGAAACTTACATGTGTAAGGAGTTCATAGGAATCCACAAGGTGTGCGTGACAGATTCTGTTTAGACTAAGAAGTTCCACAAATATATTTGAAGGAAGTTTGTCACAGGAGATCGCAGAGTCGATGCTTGTTTAAGTATCAAAGAACAATTCTCACACATTTATAGTGTTGAGGGGGAACGAGTCCAAGAAGTAAATTGGAGCTTTGTATGTAGATAGTGCATATTGTCCGCAAGGAGTTCATGATAGATCTTTTTAACTCACAAGCTCAAGAGGAGTAACTCGAGCATGGTTGAAGAGGAATGCGAAGAACTGTCACAAGGTGTGTGTATTCATCCACAAACAAGTTGAGTTGAGTAGAAGACTTATTGCAAGTTGTGCACAAAAGTCAAATTTCGATGAAGTGTCGAAAAGGCGCTCTGAGGAGTCAAAGGTCTCGAAGAATAAAAAGCTCATAAGCGATAGCGGGAACATATTTCTCAATAGGGAAGATCCTCTTAAGATTCCCCAAAGTAAGATGCAAGATCCATTCATATGAAGTGGGATTATTCCATACCGTTAGATATGGGATTGTTGCACAGTGGTTAGCCATGAATTCCTTTGGGAATTCATGAATCGAAGGATTTGGAGTGTTGAAGAGTCAAAACTCCCGAAGTTGCGAAGTAGTGAACGGATCCTAGTACTTGGCTGTGAGGAGACATTTGGAAGCGGATTGGAAAGTCCGAAAAGTAGAGGTTCGAAAGTTGTTTGATATGAGAAGAACGTTCGTGGAGTCAAAAAATCGAAAGTGAAGAGGGACCGTTGGGTCTGGGACGACACGCGAAAGAGATCCGCACATTCGAAGGAAGGTGTTTCAGAAAGAATCAAAGGGGGAGGTCACAATATTTCTGAAGTCTTAAGTTACAAAAAAGAGCCGACTCATGGTCATATCCTGTGGTCATATTGGGAGGAGAGTTTAGCATGGGGCTAGTATCCGCATATTGGTGTCGCAAAAGCGTCACAAAGAAGAGTTGCAGGTAGTTCGAACTTGCAAGGTGACATTAAGGGGACCTGTGTGTCTATCTGTCTGGTCTATTGGAGGCTTGAGGAGGTAATTCGGCTCAGGTAAATTGAAGATCCTTGAGTGGGAGGTCGCAAAATCCCCAAGAGGGAAGGGTGGATGCATCACTCTCCTTAAATGATAATTTGGGGACCAAAGGGACACTTAGGAGTGAAAATAGGATCACATTGAGGTGTGAGGTTTTTTTTACCTTTTTAATTAAAATAAAATTGGTAATTACTGGTGTAACTTGGGGATATTATGACAAGTGTGTGAGTGATTAATCCAAATTAATAAAAATTTATTTTTTTGTGCATGAAGACATGTATCAATGAAGAAAAGTATATAAGAAAAAATTCTGGAGGGAAAAAAGGATCTTATTCATGAGCATTGTTATGTTGCCAAATTTTAATTAGAGTGTGTTTTACTTGTCAGAGTTAGGATACCAAGCTTGTAAAAAGACTGGAAGATATTCCTTGTGAAGGAAATCATTGGAGATATATTGTTGGTTTTTCTATGTGTGGCCTCTTTGTGGATCAGGGAAATAAGGGGGAAGAAGAGTACCCCTAGAGTTGACTGGGAGATACCGATGAAGTCTCTATGATTAGAAAGTGAATGAAAGGAAGGAGTGCAAGACTTGAAGGCTTCTTCAATACACAACATTGCTTGGTGCTGGTATTTTATATTCAGAATTGTATTCATAGTATTAGTGTAGTTTTAAGTTAGACTACTAGAGCCATTGTAGATTCAGTGGAAAGTATAAATTTCCAATGCGACAACTTTTGTCAATTGACTATAATTATAATGGTTGTATTCCTTAAATTTCTCTGTATTTCGGATGTCCCCATAAATCCAAATTTGAGTGTCTTGATTTTCATATTATATCTTATTTTATATTGATTCATTATCTATGTTCTAAAAATCATATTTTACCCATTGCAAAGTTGTATGATTAGAGTTTAATTGAAACTATTTAAGGACATTGTTGGTGTATTTATCACTGGTAAAATTTGGAATGAAGTCCAATTTTTGTATTCGAGTTCTTTGTTGGAAACCTTGTCGAATCCTAAACTAAATAATTATGTGGAAACTCTGTTTCTTCATACTCTCAGTGCAAATTTTGTATCATAGAAATATCTATCTAAATTATCTTTCAATTCATGGTAATATATATTTTCTTGATTTTTTGTAAATCCGATTGTAATGAGTTCATCTATTGAATTTCATTTAGATCCTAATAAATTCTTATGATGAGATCCTTGTCAGATTGTAATTTAGATCCAAATTTTATCAAACTTCATGTTTAGTTTATGATAAATTTCAATTATGTTGAATGGCAGATTCTCGATGTTTTTTTTTTAATCCAAATTTTTTGTGTTCTCTGATTTAAATCCTTGGTTAACCAAAGTTATGTGTAACAGGGAATCTATGTGCTATAGTATCTTAATTTCAAAGTTTGAGATATTGGAATGTTTGTGCGAAGGTATACAGACTTTTTCTTTTTTACTTACTTCATTCCTTGGAGTTAGCCCCTTTCATTAACAAGTTAGGCATGCGACCAGGGGTTAGAATCTAGTGCTGGCCAAAGGGTTATATTCAGAGCTACGAGACTCCAGTGCTCCGGAGGTTCGTTAACTTCTACACTCCTTTTCTCCCCAAGTGTTAACGGGCCGAATCCGGTCATGAGCTGGGTTGACCAACAGTTTTAGGTTAACCCTACTCCACCTTTATCTATTAAATTTTAGTAACATAATCTAAAATATGACTTTTCTACCTAATCAACGGTTGACATCTACTCTCAAGTTTGGAAGTATGTGAGTTTTCTCGCTTTTTCATCAACAATCATTTTTCCTCCCAAGTGTTGAATTATCAAACCTCCAAAGGACCAAGGATCGAAGATCTAATGGTCCTTGATCAATCACTAGATCTATGGATGACGTTTAATCGAGGAGTTTAGAAGTTAGAACTTTGGGGTTTCATAATATTAAATGGCTACTTTTTAACTTAGTCGAAGAGTCGAATCCTAAATAAACTAAGGAGATCATCAGTTCTCATACCTTGCTCATATCTACGGCCATGAGGAACTCCAAGACTCTGGGCTTCAAAATGTTTTACTATTGGAACTCTCTTTTCCTCCAAATTTGTTAAGGTTGAACCCACAGATCGAACAAGCCTTGTTAAACTTTCGACGATAGCCAGGATTAAATCTGGGCTTCGATATTTAAGGATTTTTAACTCAAGTAACTTAAACCATCACCTCCCGAATGGACGAATTCTAAATACATGGATCTACAGACACGTGTGCCCAGCATTTGATGGTAATTATTTACTCCAGACTTCGGGACACCAGGAGTCCCTTAACCTTAACACCATGACTTTGTTTTTCACTAGATTACCGAACCAACGAAATATGAAGGCTCGTATATCTAACACCCCATAATTGATTGCCATATCTACGACTGTCCTTCAATCCAAGATTCTAGAGATTCATGGTTTTCTTCACTCTTTATAATTATGAACCTAACAAGACGAATTGTAATGGCCTCGTCGTTACGACAACAATGTCGTCCAACAGGTCACAATTCTTTTTTTTATATTTTTTTTCTTAGTGTTATGTTAGGAATTTAAAAAATCTATCTAAACTGGCGCATGAGTAATCAATCACATAACACAACTTAAACCACCTTACATCCAAGGTGAAAATAAGTAAGAATTATTCGTGGCGTGAATCCAAATCAAATGTGCAATCACTCGTTAGAATATACGTGCATTTCATGCAAAAGACCAAAATATAAAACCATCAACACTACCTTAAAATTTAGTGCGCACAAGGATTCTAATTACTCAACTAGTCATACATCACATTAATGAATGGCGCGTGATCATTATAATCGACTAATCCATCATTTACATATCAACAATTTAGGTGCACTAGGAAATAATTAATAATTCCATCATTCGTTAGCATGATTAAAGGAACGCTAGTAACTGATTATTAAGTCAATAAGCATCATCAATGATCATCCCTCTGCATGGCGTTCTATTAAAATGACACACGTAACATAAAAATACCAATGCTGAAGAGAACCTAATTACTAATCCAACTAGCGATGACCTAACCCGAGGCCTAAAATAAACAAATTCCAAACCAATATTGATTACAAAAAATTCATTTGCGCAAAAGTATATGATCTAAATCGTCATATATTACATCAATCCATAGGAAAAAGTAATAATTATTAATTTACAACTCAATTAAGCGTGCAAGGTATAATTTCAATAGATTAGGGCACAAAGGAAGGCACTCAATCATTCCCATTTTATCATTGATCAAGGCGTAGTGTATTCAACATAAATTTGACACCGATTCCATGGAGTGTGAGAGGTAATATCAATAACATACATTCCTTACCATAAATTCCGTGTGCAAGGAGTAAATAACTAAATGACAATCAAACATTGAGTTTCGTGGTGCTTTAGAAATTCTAACCATTGGAATAACCGCACAGAACATTAATAGGTGCGCTCAATTATATTGTAATACAATCCATCGTATAACAACCTCCTTCTAAGAGTGCACAAATAATACTACTTAATACAATCATAAACATATTTACCTAGGCATAGGAATAAGTAATACCTATCGAAACATTCTTAAATTCTACACAAATCAGTAAAAGACATTATCATTTAGTATTATCACTTTCTCTATAGATTTTCCTGGATACATACATATAACTCCCACAATGTTTCACCACCAAAAGAGATATAGGAGAATTTTACTATCTACAAGGAGGTTATTATTATTTTCTTGCGTTACCACCTTCAGTTTAAAATGAAAAATGGGAAATATTTCTTAACTGGTGGGAATGAAGGTTGAGATGAATATCATCTAACATCACTTGAATTCAAGATAAATACGTTTCTCAAATAATAAGTGAAGGCTAAAATTATCGTGCATCACGCACCCTCATAATTTAGCATATACATTGAAACCACATGCTGCAACTATAAGTATCTCATTTAATATAAAATATCATTAAACTAAATAAATCAATAATTACCTCACTCCATCCCACCCAACTTACGTAGAACCAAACAAGAGATGGATATATATATATCCTAAAACAATTCTTCATATATAGAAACAAAAACAAGGGAGCATTCAAAAAGCCAATAATCTCTCACTTAATCTAGCATGAAAGGCTTGAGAGTTTTTTTTTTTTTAACAAATATAATTTACAATGTTATTAATAAACTAAACATTATTAATGATTTAGAAAGTTATTAGTAATTTACACATTATTACTATTAAATAACAAAATCATTTGCAATGTTATTAAAAATATCATCTTAGTCATGCTTTTAAAAGCCGAGGGAAACATGGGTCTTTGTGCCTCAAAAGGTAATCAATAAAATCGTTGTAAGAGAAGGTGGTTGTTCAGCTACCAAGACACAATGTATCAATCAAAGGGGAGTAGGAAGGGAACCCCCAACCTGAGTCGTTAAATGAGGACGTTGTGATAAGAATACGTATTGGTCAGAGTGCCAGCTGGGTGAAGTTTTAAAGTATGATGGAATACATTAAGTGCTGGAAAGTAGGTTGAGGAGAGGCATGCACAGGTGGAAGCCAGGATGTTGGAATTTCTCCAGGGAAGGGAGAAAGCGTAGATTGGCTAGACCAAGTTCTTCCAGCATCCGGTCTCCATTATTCTCCCGAGAGGTTGTTGTCAATACTTGAGAACACGATCCAAGCGCACGTTAAGAAAGCAAAGGGGAAAACTATTCTGAAGGCAAAAACATAGTCTAAGACGTTTCCAGCCAAGGTGGATGCTAACATTCAAATCAAAATTGTTGGTGAGATAAGGAGTTGATTTTCCTTTTGGTTTTAAGGCTGTGACACTTCGTTGTCTTAGGCTCCGCTCACTTGCCACAATAGATTTCTAAGCCTATGATAAGGGATTCCTCTTTCTTTATATATAAAATTATTGATAGATTCTCCCAACTATAGCTTCACCAATGCCTTCACCTTACAACGAATAAAAACCAAGTATATATCAGATCAATATCGAATCATGTTTAGCTACCTAGACACTATTCATTGAGTGCAATCACACAAGCACATGCTTGAGCCATTGTCGAGGCATGCCACATTCTCATTTGTTTCTGTGTAATCGGTTACTCTCAACATGAGATCAGATATGCCACAAGTTTACATTATCACCATCATTAGACTCTGTGATATTTGTAAATGTTTGAGTCAAGAATCAAGGTAGGAAGAGACATGATAATATATGATTTCCTTAAAACTCAATCATATTTTAAAATAGATTTTGAGGATTTGAAAATATAAAATAATAAATTTTCAGAATATTAGTGCAATAGAACACTAAAATTTTAGAAGGGATAAGGTTTGTTCGTTCGTGTTCTCTTACTTATTCTTCAAAAATAATGATAAGCTAATTTTAAAAGGGAGAGTGTTATTCTTACTCAGTTTCATAGGAAGGATGCATATTGTACATTCTAAATACAACACAATCCTCAATCTTATTATAATTTAAGTATATTTACTACAAATGGCAAGCCCAATACCTGTTCATTATCATTAAGGATGAATGTGAACCAGATATTGGGAACCGCTCATACATAACATCTATTTTCAACCATTCTTATGCTAATTTATGACACCCAGAATCTTTCCTAATGAAGCGAGGGATATGGTACAATGACAATAGATTTTGCACTGAAAATACATACAATTCAATATTTTACAGATTGCTCCATTTCAAAAATAAAGTGACATCAATTTACATATATCATCCTTATTATGACTAGGTCCATTGTGAAATAAAGTGACATCAACTACATAAATAATCCTTATTACAAATAGATCCAAGGTGAAAATAAGGAGACATCAGAATTGCGAAAATTAAACCATACACATGCTATCAACCTAGTACCATTTAACTTATCGAAATTTCCATCATCGACGAAAGTGGGCATGGAGATATTCATTGACATCTAGCGATCCTCCTCGCTCCTTATTGATAACTACTAATACCTCATTGGTACCTCCGAGCCAACACTAGGGGTACTCCTCTTCCCCTTGATCCCCTCGATCCGCAAAGAGGCATGCACACCAAAACCAGAGACAAATATAGCTCCTAGATCGCATCACGATGTAGAGATACCACTCTCTAATCGAAATGGGCATCCTAACTCCCAAAAGAAAAATGAATCAAGAAAAATATTGGCATCGTAACCTTACACCTAACAAACGTCCCTCATTCCCCTTCCCTGTCATTTCATTTATAGGTTTCTCCTTAGTGATATTTCCATTTTCACCTTAAATTAGTTTGATTAAAAAATAATTTAGGAAAAATTCTCCCTTGTACAGTTGTCACCCAATCCCTTGGTTGAACCACAGATTCATTTAATTAATTAATTGAAATTTCCAAATTCCCTCACCCACCTAAAAGAATTCCTAAAAAAACTCCTTGTTGTCCCTTTATTCCCTCAATTTCTTTTAATGACTGACATCATTCTTAAAGCTTATTCGATTTCATTTGAGGAAAGTTCTCTAGACTAGATTCCTTTCTATGTTCCACATTCCATTTTCATTTAATTTCCCCTTTTTGTCTAAGTTTGGAATTAGCAAGTCTTTCAGATAGATAACAATTATTTTTTGGATAATTTAATTCTATTTAAATTCTAAATTTTATTTTTCACTATCCCCCATTTATTAATGGATTAATTAATTTTTAGACCTCATATCTCGTTTAGACCTAGGCTTTAATTTCACTAGGCTTACCATTTTTTTAAAGAGAATTTTATAAATAATAAACTTTATTCATACCACATTTATTTTCAGGTTGACTAGGACAAAATGAGATATTGTTTTCTAGGTACCTAGGTTCATTGAATCACCAGTGTTAAAACTGCAACATGCCCTTTAAGAAGCACTACGTGCTCCAAGGGTGCCACTCACCTTCATTGTGTTTCATTTATGCAACATGCCCTTCAAGACGCACTACATGGCCCAAGGGTGCCACTTGCCTTTTGACTGATTTTATTAGACGTCAATTCCTTGGAGTCAATACTCTGTTAGGTGACCTTGTGGGAGACCAAGGGCATCTAATAAATAATGAACCTACCTTATTTCACGCCCCTTAGAATCATCGTGAGCGATTGTCACATTCCTCCCTCACGGTATCGTGGATCTCTCTAACTAGGTAATCGTTAACCTACAGTTCTAGCCATGGAGGGAGTGCTAGTAGGCTGTGAAAGGGATGCTTCTACACCTCTCCCTCAATATATCTGGTTGTCGTGCATGATCTCTTTACTCCAAATGTGAGTCTGGTTAGCAAGATATCATCATCCTGCATCTATCAATGAAACATGTTAGTGATGCATAATCAACATCCTAATATACCAGTCATAACTCACATATGAAATAACAAAAATATGCAAACCATAAAGAGTCCACTCTTTGACTCAATCCAGATTCCAAGGAGGTCCATTGATGACATCGACATCCTCAATCAGTTAGGAGTCATGTACACTCAGGAGAATCTAGTCAATAGCACCTGTCTATACCTAATAACATAACATGACATCATAATCCACAATATCCTCATTAGAATCCATAAGTGAAGCAGTCAATCATATAATGAACAAGATCACTTGCATGCAAGTGTCCTCAAAGAATAAGTCACATCAGGTGTGCGAAAGAGAGGGATTTACACCCCCTCTTGTTTCAAACTTTGTCCCGAAGTTTCACATTATACAAATGCAGAAATAAAGTATCTAACAATATATAAATGTCTAGCTAACAACAAAAAGGAAACTGTTGACACATATAATTGTGCTATTGTAACTTGACTTGATCGATATTTCTATATCGTATTTGTCGAATGTGATGGTCCAAAAAGTGGATTGGCTCAGCCATGAGCGCACCCTCGCCCAACATCTGCCAAGAACTTAGTCAATATCATGCGTAGGATCACTGACCTAAAGTCACACATGGATACAAGATAAACATCGTGAAACACCTAAAATAAAGAGGCACAACTAGCCATTAGAAGCTTCATAATTATGGTCGATGTGATGAGCATCGAAAAAACCTTATGTCGATCCTACACTTCTTCCATCCCTTTTCGTATCATTTGTAATTGTTCCTTCAATTCTAGGATCGCTTTTAGTCCTACCAGGACCCGATCGTATATTTGATCCCAACTCAAGGCATCTGACATGGTCACCCATAAAGAACCTCATATGGTTGTTGTTGCACGCAAATGCAACCAACGTCCATAACTATTCCCAACTTTTATGTTGGTCCAACACACACATACGCAACACAAACTTCCAAAAATGGTTTGTTCCTTCAGTCAACCTATCTATCTCAGGGACATGTTTTACTAAAGTTTAGTGGTGTTCCTAAGGCCTCTTGGGAAACTCATCCAAAATAATATTACAAACATCGAATCCCTTATTGGATATTATTATGATACCTTGGTACGTCTGGAAGTCTCAAAATATTGTTGATATAAACTCTAGCTATACCTGACACTTGGTGCGTCATATGCATAGCGACTAAATGTTAAATATTCGTTAGAGTGTCAACTGTCACAACAATCGTGTCGTTCGTCCTTGTCGTCAACAATATTTCAACTGTGAAGTCCATCGAAATGACCACCTAGGTTGATTCTAGAATGGCCCGTGGTCGTAGAAATTATGTCGGATGTCTATGTTCATCCTTCCTCTGACGACCTTCTAGATATCGCGCCACGTAGTTGGCCATGTCTGCCTTTATCCCTTCCATAAGGATAAGGGCTTAAGGTCGGTCCTCATCTTCATGACTCATGGATGATTCATTTACACTGCTCTATGAACTTCACATAAGATAACAAATTCTCAAATTTTCATTGGGCTGTAAGTAAATCCATTTATTGTATCTCAAAGATCTGTCGTTGTCCACAATATATCCCTCAATTTGGTACCAAGATGGGGTCTTGCCCAAAAAATTCCTCACCCTCTTTTCACGTAGATTCATTTGAAGAGGTATCACTGAAAATATGTGTGGTCTTCGACTCAACATGTCTACCACTCTATTCATTATTCCTTTTAAGTAGGAAATCTCAAAATCGTAATTGATAAGAAGTTATGACCAATGCCCTTACCACACGTTCAATTCATTTTGCGTAAAAAGGTATTGTAAACCATAATGGTCCATTTTTAGTTCGAAATTCCATCCAATCAGGTGTTTTCTCCACACTAGGGCATACAAGATGGCTAACAGCTCCAATTTCTGTGTCGCGTAGTTCTCCTCACACTTCCTTAACTTCCTTAAGATGTAAGCGATCACTCAATCGTCTTGCCTCAAGACTTCATTTAATCCTTCCTTGGATGCATTGGTGCATACCAAGAATCCCTCATCCACCCTAGGGACTTTCAGTATTGGCATTGTCATCAACATCTCCTTGAGCCTTCAAAACGATTCCGCGCATTTCTTGGTCCACAAAAACTTCTTTTTCTTCTTCTTTATTTCCATAATCGTATTTTCTATCTTTTAAGAACCCTCGACAAACCTTTGATAATATCTCACTAAATCCATGAAGCTACACATTTCTGGGACATTCGTTGGCATAGGCCCCTCCACAATAGCCTCTACCTTCATTGGATCCACACCGATTCCTTCGTCGAGGATCAATTCCCTAAGCAATGAATCCTCGATAGCTTTGTGACCGCTTCCCGTTTCTCTCACAACATTGTAGCACCAAGCGTAAAAGTTCATCTTGATCTCCCATCATTCGAGAAAATATCAAAATGTTGTCAAGGAATACTTGATGGTAGTCAAGGAGAGTATCCTCGACCCATCGTTATTTCGTATCAAATTAACAGGGGAACTCCAAGGTGATACAATGGGACGTATAAGTCTTAGGTCCAAAAACTCCTTCTGCTGCACTTTCAACTCCTGTAACTCATGGGTCGACATCCGATAAGGATTTATTTCCATCGATTCAGTTCCAAGTTTTAGTTCGATGGTAAATTCCATGTTGGATTCTGGTGGCACACCTGGTAATTCTTCTAGGAATCACCTATGCAAACTATCATACTACCAGAAGGTCTTCTAATCCTTCTGCCATGCCCTTGAAATTTGATGCTAAGTATGCATATACCTTGCATCCTTGTGGGAGCTCTCTTTTAAATACAGGGAATAAATTAACTTCGGGGATACTCCCCATTTTCTTCCTCCAATCACACTTCTTTGTCCTTCATCGTCGTTCCAACTCAACCGCCTCATCTTACCGTTGAGTATCACATCATGTGATTTCCACTAGTCCATACTGATCATGTCATCATAAGATCTTAAGATCGTGACATAGGTCAAACTTCATTAAACTATCCCCAAGTTAAAGATAAAGTTCATACCCCTTCCTCCAACCATCCGGTTGGTAGCCAAAGCCATACGGAGAAATATAAACTCATCATGTTGAATGCCTTTACATAAATCCCTTCAGTGTAGTTCTAGAAATATATCTCTCCATAGCACCAGGGTCTAACAAATACTAAAATTTCATTTTAAGATGGCACATGATGCCTTGATCATAGTGGGCTAGTGCTCGGCCTGGCGGTTAATTACCACGTTTATGAATCCTATGGGCCTTTCCCATCTCCACCACGGTAGTGTGTCCTGTTAACTTGTCCTCTCTATCCCTTTCAACTAGACAGTCTTACTGGTAAGATAACTCTCCACATGTCTATCGCCCACCTCTGATCCCATACTCCTAGCCCCTAAATAGAATTTGTTGGCCCACCAGTCTAAGAGCTTGGTTTGTTCTATTGACAAGCCTAAATGGCAGTTGCTAGTGGTGCTTTCATGGATGTGGTGTTCCCCTGTAGGGAGCCCTCTACTGAGGAACCTATCATCAAGATGTCATGAACAAGGGTCTTATAGATGTATCTTGAGACTGAGATGTCTTGTCTGGTCGATGTCTAATGATGATGCGCACTAGATGCTATCATTCTAGACGGTATTGTAGGAGTCCTTCCAAGTCTCCCACGACCGATTCTTCCTTATCTATGAGGCCTATTGGACTATAACATGCAATGTCCAAGGAATTTATATACTCATTTTTTCACAAAATATAGATTTAAGGCCGATCACAAACTTGTTGATCTCCAACTTCTTAGTCTTAATAGGTAGGGCATACCGGAGTAGCTCCAAAAATCTAGTATCATAATCTGGCACCATACGACCACCCTGACGTAAGGCATTGAACTCATCGAGTTGGTGCTCAATGAATGCCTCTCACAATTACTTCTTCCAGAACCGTTCTATTAACATGGCTTCGACAACAATGTTTAGTTGAGGTAGGAGTGTCTTCCTCTATACAAGATCATTCCCCTTTAGCTGAAGACCACTTATGCGGACCTTCGTGATGGAGGTCAAAATCATGAAGCACAAAGCACATCTTCTAGCTCTCCAACCATGCCTCGACAGCTAAGCTATCCACGACACTCATGGACTCGAGAACTTAACCCTCTCGAGTGTTCTATGAAAGATATCGGTACTAGATAGGGCACGTTGAGGACCCTTAGGGGTACAGGTACCCTGGCCTTATCTTAGTACAGACGATTAGTGAAGACCCCTAACATTTCCATGGAAGGACCCTGTCATACCCAACGCATCTGGGGCTTCAATCCGCTCATGCTAAAGACTTGTGCTTCTCCTCGGGGGTAGGACCCCTCTGGCGCAGGTGCTACCGGAGGCATCACGCCTTCTCCCCTGACACCACGTCGTGAATCTGTACGACGTCCTCTAACCATGATTACTATAAGGACATGTTAATAATTCAGTTAGCGTTGAGTATAAATCAAGGGCTTTATTCAGTGGAAGGCATGGATATCCATAGTTACAGAGTTGAACCCACTCTAATACCATATGTAACGACCCCACCATTACGATAAAAACATCGTCCAACAAGTCACAATTTGTTTTTGTATTTTTTTTCTTAGTGCTACGTTAGGAATTTAAAACATCAATCTAAACTGGTGCATGAGTAATCAATCGCATAACATAACTTAAACCACCTTACATCCAAGGAAGAAAGCAATAAAAATTATTCATGGTGCGAATCCAAATCAAATGTGCAATCACTCGTCAGAATATACTTGCATTTCGTGCAAAATATCTAACTCTAAAACCATCAACACTACCTGAAAATTCATTGCACACAAGGAGTATAATTACTCAATTATTCATACATCACATTAATGAATGGCACATGGGCATTCTAATCGATTAATCCATGAGTTACATATCAACAATTTAGGCACACTAGGAAGTAATTCATAATTCCATCATTCATCAACATGATTAAAGGCACACTAGTAATCGATTGTTAATTCAATCAAGCATCATCAATGATCATCTCGACGCATGGCATTCTATTAACTGACACACGTAACATAACAATTCCAATGCGCAAGAAAACCTAATTACTAATCCAACTAGTAACGACGTAAGCCGAGGAACAAAATAAACAATTTCCAAACCAATATCCATTACAAAAAAATCATTTGTGCAAAATTCTATGATCTAAACCATCATATATTACATCAATCCATATGCGCAAGTAGTAATTATTAATTTACAGCTCAATTAATCGCACAAGGTAAAATTTCAATAGATTAAGGCACAAATGAAGGCACTCAATCATTCCCATTTCATCATCAATCAAGGCACATTGTAGTCAACACAAAATTCAACACCTATTCCATGGAGTGCGAGAGGTAATATCAATAACATACATTCCTTACCATAAATTATGTGTGCAAGGAGTAAATAAGTAAACGAAAATCAAACATTGAGTTTCATGTTGATTTAGACATTCTAACCATTGGAATAAACGCACATAACATTAATAGGTGAACTCAATCAAAATGTAATACAATCCATCGTATAACAACCTCCTTATAAGAGTGCACAAATAATACTATGTAATACAATCATAAACATATTTACTTAAGCACACGAATAAGTAATACCTATCCAAACATTCTTAAATTCTACACAAATCAGCAAAAGAAATTAGCATTTAGTACTATCACTCTCTCTATTATTTTCCCTTCATACCTACATATAACTCACACAATGTTTCGGCACCAAAATAGATAAAGGAAAAAATTACTATCTACAAGGAGGTTATTATTCTTTTCTTGCATTACCACCTTCAGTTTCAAATGAAAAAGGGGAACTATGTCTGAACTAGTGGCAATAAAGGTTGAGATGAATATCGTCTGAGAACACTTGAATGCAAGATAAATGTGATTCTCAAATAAGAAGTGAAGTTTGAAATGAGCGTGCATCATGCACTCTCATAATTTATCATATCCATTAAAACCCCATAGTGCAACTATAAGTCTCTCATTTAATATAAAATATCATTAAACTAAATAAATCAATGATTACCTCAATCCATCCCACCTAACCTGCGTAGACCCAAACAAGAGCCATATATATATAGCTCCTAAAATCATTCTTTATATATAGAAACAAAAATAAGGGAGCATTCAAAAAACCAATAATCTCTCACATAATCTAGCATGAAAGGCTTGGGAGTTTTTTCTTTTTTTTTAAACAAATATCATTTACAATGCTATTAATAAACTACACATTATTAATGATTTAAAAAGTTGTTAGTATCTTAAACATTATTACTATTAAATAAAAAAATCATTTTCCATGTCATTAAAAATATCAGCTTACTCACACTTTTAAAAATCGAGGGAAATCGGGGTCTTCGTGCCTCAAAAGTCAATCAATAAAACTGTTAAAAGAGAAGGTGGTTGTTCATCTACCTAGGCACAACGTATCAAGCAAGGGTGAGTAGGAAGGGAATTCCCAACCTAAGTCATTAAATGAGGACGACGTGAGAAGAATACTCGCTGGTTGGAGTGCCAACTGGGGTAGGGGTTAAGTTATGATGGCATGAATTAAGTGCCAGCGAGTAGGCTGAGGAGAGGTGTGCATAGATGGAAGTCAGTCTATTGGAATTTATCTAGGGAAGGGTGCATACAACAATTGGATAGCCCAAAGGCTTTAGGTGTGCAGTCTCCATTATTTTCCCAAGAGGTTGTTGCCAATACTTGAGAACATGCTCCAAGCGCATGCTAAGAAAGCGAAGGGGAAAATTATTCTGAAGTGAGAAAACACAGTCTAAGACGTTGCCAACCAAGGTGGATGCTAACAGTAAAATACAAACGGTTTATGAGCTAAGGATTTTATTTTCCTTTTTCTTTTAAGGTAGTGATAGGTCTTTGTCTTACACTCCGTTCTCTTGCCACACCATATTTCTAATCATGTGACAAGGGATTCCTCTTTCTTTATATATAAAATTATTGATAGATTCTCCCAACTACATCTTCACCAACACCTTCAATGTACAACGAATAAAAACCGGGTATATATCATATCAGTACCAAATCATGTTTAGCTACCTGGACACTGTTTGTTGAGTGTGATCAGACAAACACTTGCTCGAGCCATTGTCGAAGCATGTCACATTGTCATTTGTTTCTGTGTAATCAGTTACTATGAGCATGAGAGAATATATGACACAAGTTTACATGATCGCCACCATTAGACTCTATGATATTCACAAACGTTTGAGTCAAGAATCAAGGTAGGAAGAGACATGATAATATATGATTTTCTTAAAACTCAATCACAATTTCAAATAGATTTTGAGGATTTTAAAATATAAAATATTAAATTTTCAGAACATTAGTGCAACAAAACACTAAAATTTTAGAAGCGATAAGGTTTGTTCTTTCATGTTCCATTACTTGTGCTTCGAAAATAATGATAACCTAGTTTAAAAAGGGAGGGTGTTATTCTTACTCAGTTTCAACAAGAAAGATGTGTACTCTAGATTATAAACACATCACAGTCCTCAATATTATTATGATTTAAGTATATTTACTACAAATGGCCAACCCAAGCGCTGTTCATTATCACTAAGGATGAGTGCGCACTAGATCTTGGGAACTTCTCATACATAACATCTATTATCAACCATTCTCATACTAATTTCCAGCACCCAGAAGATTTCCTAATGAAGCCAGGGATATAGTACAGTGACAACAAATTCTAAAATGAAAATACATACAACTCAATATTTTACAAATTGCTCCATTTCGAAAATAAAGTGACATCAATTTACATATATCATCCTTATTACGATTAGTTCCATTGAAAAATAAAGTGACATCAACTACATAAATAATCTTTATTACAAATCGATCCAAGGTAAAAACAAGGAGACATTAGAATTGCAAAAATTAAACAATACACATGCTAACAACCTAGTACCATTTAACTTATCTAAATCACCCTCATCGACGAAAGTGGGCTTGGAGATGTTTATCGACATCTAGCGATCCTCCTTGCTCTTGCTTGCTAACCACTAAGACCTCACTGGTACCTCCTAGCCAATGCTAGGGGTACTCTTCTTCCCCCTGAGCCCGTCGAGCCGTAAAGGGGCCACGCACACCAAAACCAATGAAAAATCTACCTTCTAGCTTGCCTCGTAAGGTCGATATACCAGTCTCTAATCGAGTTGGCCATCCCATCTCCCACAAGAAAAATCGATCAAGAAGAAGATTGACAATGTAACCTTACGCCTACCAGACGTCCCCCATTCCACTTCACTGCCATTTATTTTATAGGTTTCTCCTTAGTGATATTTCCATTTGCACCTTAAATTAGTTTTATTAAAAATTAATCTAGGAAAAATTATGCCCCATACACTTGTCACCCAATCCCTTTGTTGCACCCGAAATAAATTTAATTAATTAATTTAAATTTCCAAATTCCCTCATGCACCTAAAAGCATTCCTAAAAACGCTCCTTGTTGTCCCTTTATTGCCCCAATTTCCTTTAATGATTGATAACCTTCTTAAATCTTAGTCTAGTTCATTTAGGGAAAGTTCTCTAGACTATATTCCTTTCTATGTTCTACATTCCCTTTTGATTTAATTTCCCCTTTTTTCTAAGTTTGGAATTAGCAAGTTTTGCACAAAGACAACAATTAATTTTTTGGATAATTTAATTCTCTTTAAATTCTAAATTTGATTTTTCTCTATCCCCCATTTATTAATGGATTAATTAATTTATAGACCTCGTACCCTATTTAGACCTAGGATTTAATTTCACTAGGATTAGCATTTTTTTTAAAGGGAATTTTATAATTAGTAAACTTTACTCATACCACATTTATTTTAAGGCTAACGAGGATAAAATGAGATATTGTTTTCTAGGTACCTAGGTTCATTGAGTCACTAGTTTTAAAACCATGACATTCCCCTCAAGATGAACTATGTTCTCCAAAGGTGCCACTCGCCTTCAATATGTTTAATTTGTGCGACGTTCCCTTCAAGACACACTACGTGATCCAAGAGTGCCACTTGCCTTTTGACTAATTTTGGTAGATGTCAAGCCATTGGAGTCAATAATCCGTTAGGTTACCTTGTGGGAGACTAAGGGCCTGTAAGGAATAAGGAACCTTCCTTATTGCGCACCCCTTAGAATCATCATGAGAGACTGTCATAGTCTACCTTCACGACATCGTGGATCTCTCAAACTAGGTAATCGTTAACCTACAGTTCGAGCCATGGTGGGAGTTCTAGTAGGTTGTGGAAGGGTTGTTGCCACACCTCTCCCCCAGTATATTTGGTTGTCATGCATGACCCATTTACTCCAAATGTGAGTCTGGTTAGCAAGCTATCGTCAACTTGCATCCATCAACGAAACATGTCAGTGATCCATAATCAACATCATAATATACCAGTCATATGTCACATATGCAATAAAAAAAATATGCAAACCATAAAAACTCCACTCCCACACATGATCCAGAGTCCAAGGAGGTCCATCGATGCCATCAACATCCTCAATCAGTCAAGATTTCTGCACACTCAAGAGAAACCAGTCAATAGCACTTGTCTATACATAATAACATGACATGACATCATAATCCACAATATCCTCATCAGAATCCATAAGAGAAGTAGTCAATCATATAATGAACTAGATCACTTGCATGTAAGTGTCCTCAATGAATAATTCACATCAAGTGCGTGCAAGAGTGATATGTTACACGAATAGCTGAGATCTTGAGGATCCAATGAGTAGTACTCACTCATCGATTTACGGTGTAGTTTCACTCCGCGGTTTTGAGATTCAGGGCTCATGTAAAACAACTATAATCCACTGAAGTAATGAACCCCGAAGGGCTTAAGGTTTAATGGGTGCGTATCTCCTGTCCAATTGAAAGGTTATGGTGATTCTGAATCCTCATGATCAGATCATGTCCACTAATTTCCTTCGAATGTATTTCAGACTCTTGATTTCCTCTCTTGAACTCGCACACACTATTTCTCCTGAACTTTACCTTTGAATTGAACTCCAATGATCAATAGTGCATCTCTCTAGCGCTCTGTACTCTAATTTTCATGTATGATCTTGCGCCTCCCCTGTGTAATTTAACATTGTCTCTCCTGATCTTCGTAATTCTAAACGTTATGACCATTTACCCACTTGATAGGGTCTCTGTGCATTCAGAAGTTGTTTATGAAAATTTGGGCTTTCATGGAGCCTATCTATGCACTTCTAGAATTGGCTTTGGAAGTGTTTTACTGTGATACCAGGAGGGAAGCTTCAAGCTTCTTTCAAAACTTTTATCTCATTATTAGAAAAAACTTCTGCTCGATTGCAAAATCCTTGGTTAACAAGGTGTAGAGTAAGCTTATGGTGACTACTTTGTGTTAAGATATGTTCTCTTCTATTCCTTTCCTCTTTTAACTTGTGATGTAGATCAGATATATATCTACTTGGTTCTACGTTCTAGGGTGGTTGCACTTATTTCAGGTTAAACATGATTAATATTGAAACTTTCATAAATGATAGATTGTCTATTTAAGGGACTCTAGTTTTTACGGTTAAGTTTTTGTGATGATTCTATTGAAATTCTTCTTGACCTTTAATTCAGTAAGATGATGAGTTATTGAAATATAATACATTGTGTTATGAGGTGATGACTAAGATACTAGACTCTTTGTGTTATTTTGAATAATTTGTAGTAACTAATGATGAGATTTATAGTTGAACTTTGGAATAGATAAATTTATGGGAATTACATACTTTCTTGTTCCTCAGAATAGTCACCAGTATTGAGACCTTAAATGGTCAAGATCAATCAGATGAATCGTATACTTGAGAATTGATTATGTGTCTTGGAGATCCTAACATTGGAGGATAGGTTGGGTGGGTAGCTTGTATGTTATTATATGTGAGGTGGAATATCCTTCATGCATTAAGTGGTATCTAAATCCGACAATACAATGGAATGAAATAAATAGAATGAGTATTGTTGATGTACGTCACTATCCTATTTAACTGCTTCAATTGATGTTATATGGTTTTCAAAAAAACAAATCTCTTATTGTTCCATAAGTACTTATATGATGTAACATAGGGGATGTTGCATATGGTATTAGAGTGGGTTCAACACTGCAACATTGGACCACTACACCATCCACTGTGTTAAACTAAATGATTGAATTAGATCGATATTAAAGATATGAAATTGTTCTTGCAAGTAATAATGGTTAGAAGGAGCAAGGGAAGTATACGACATGGTGTTGGAGGAAGAGATATGACACCTACTATAGTACCCACACCAGAAGGGTCTAATCCCCAGGGATATGAGAAAAATAATGAGCCAAAACATGTTGTTGTGAGAGACTTGGTAGGTGTGATGAGATCCTTCTAGAGGATGTCTGAGGATTTGATTAACCACCTAGATCGAGATGTGGGAAGAGCGTCTGTACCCAATGAGGGTTCACATCACACTCCATATGGTAGTGGTAGTATACACAGAGAAATCCAAAAGGTGAAGTTTCTTGAGTTCATGGGTGCGACAAGCTGCTTAGCAGCCAAGGCATGGTTGCAGAACATGGAGATGTGCTTCACAGTTTGTGATTACACCTCCAACAAGAAAGTCCACATGGAGGTATGGATGATTTTAGGGGCTAAATTTCGCTCATGGGCTAATTTTCCATGGTTTTTCCAAAAATGAGATTCCCTATTTTAAAAATGATTCGCCCAAATTCTATAGGATAAAATTATTTTACCTTAAAAATCGCCAAAATTTTATAAAAACTATATGAAATCCTTATAAATTTGAATATTTTTACAAAAATATCGCCAAACATTTATAGTTGGCATATGAAGGATTAGTAAGATTCGCCAAGCTTTCTACATTTTAAAACAAGTTTCCATCCTTAAAATCATCCATAGGTCTTTTAGCTGAAGGGGAGTGATATTCTATGGTGGAAGATGCTCCTACCTCAACTAAACATGGCCATCGAATACGTTTCATGGGAACTATTCAAGGAACGGTTCCAGGAGAGGTACTTTGTTGAGGAATTCATTGAGCGCTATCTTAATGATTTCAACACATTACGACAAGGTAGTCGTACGGTGCCAGAGTACGAGGTCAGATTCATGAATCTACTTAGGTATGCTCCACATCTGAACACAAATAAATTAAAGTTCAATAAGTTTATGTTTGAACTTAACTTCAAAATTCATCCAAAGGTATGAATCCTAATTCCTTAGTCATTGCACGATGTAGTTAAAAAATCCCTCATAACTGAAGAACTAAAAATAAGGGGTTAGGGAAACACTCCTTCTAGACAAGTTGTAGAGGATACACTAGGAGTGCAGTAGAATCATACACCAAGCATACATGCTTCAGGGAATCAAGATACACCTAGAGGCCCTGTGTTCACAACACCACAACAACACACTCCTCAATAGAGGACTACTTATATAGAAAAAAAACATCAACAACATCGTCCATAGGAACAATAGTTTAGGCATGTTCAGTAGAAAAGACCGAGATCATAGAATGTTAGACCAATGGCTTCTACTTCGAGGACTAGGAGCACTAGACTAACGACTGGATGTTGGACATGTGGTGAGCCACATTACCAATGAGACTGTTTAATTGAGAAGGCCAGAGTGACTGGATCATTAGGACCCACTAAAGTAGGATATTTTGGCAATCCCACAAGATACATGTAGAAGTACACAACTTCCAGGCTGAGCACTAGTCTATTGTGCTAGAGATGTCAGGTACAATCGCAGACCAGAATTATAGTATATTTATAGATCTAGGTGCTACACAGAGATTTATATCTAGTGTAGCACTGAAAATATTTAAGGTAAAGGAAGTTGAGAAGGAAAAGTTGAAATACGTATAAATGGCATCGGGTGCCAAACAGAAGGTTGGAGGAAAGATTACAGACTGTATCCTTAACTTGGGAGACTTTGTGACAAAGGTAGATATTTATGTCACAATCTTAGGATCTTATGACATAGTGATTGATATGGATTGGTTGGAATCGTATGATGCAATACTTAACTATAAGAAAAAATGGTTAAATTTGATAGATGTTTTGGGACAAAGTAGGGTGATTGTAGGAAGAAACCAGGGAGTGTCCTTAAGGTTTATTTATTCCTTACAATTAAAAAAGAGTATGTCCAAGGGATGAAACTTATATGCAATATTAGCATTGAATGAAAAGGGTGAGGAATAAGGACTAGAAAACCTTCCTATAGTATAAGAGTTTGCAGATGTGTTTCCAGAAGAGTTACCAGGTTTACCACCTGAAAGACAGTTGGAGTTTACAATGGACTTGAAACCTGGAACTGAAACGATAGCGAGAATGCCTTACTAGATGTCAATGCCTTAATTGTAGGATTTGAAAATGCAATTAAAGGAGTTGTTGTATTTCAGACTCATATGTCCAAGCATGTCACCATGGGGTGCACCACTAATATTTCTTAGAACAAAGGATGGATCATGGATACTTTTCATTGACTACCATCAATTGAACAAGGCTACGATACAAAATCAATATCTGTTGCCAAAGATAGATTTTTTGTTTGATCAGATGAAGGGAGAGACAGTGTTTTCGAAGATTGAATTAAGATCAAGATATCCCTAGTTACAGATTAAAGAAGAAGATATCCCTAAGACTACTTTTAAGATGATATTTGGACACTATGAGTTTACTGTTTTACCATTCGAATTGATGAACACCCTGGGGGTATTCATGAGTTTAATTAATGGGGTGCTCCATGAATACTTGGAAATGTTTGTTCAAGTTTTTATTGATGACATACTGATTTATTATCGAATGAAGGAAGAGCATGATGAACACTTGATACTGGTACTGCAGTGCCTAAGATAAAACAAGTTGTATGGGAAGCTATCAAAATGCTCTTTTTACCAATTGAAGATACATTATTTGGGACATATCATATCTGGTGAAGGTATCGTTGTGGATCTAACAAAACTGGAGGCCATTATGGAATCGCTAGCACCGAGAAACATACAAGAAGTATGCATTTTTATGGGTCTAGTAGGATATTATTGATGATTCGTTGAAGGCTTTTCGAAGATAGAAAATACAATCACTGAATTACAAAATAAGAACAAGAAGTTCATATGGACTGAGAAATGCGCGAAAGCATTTCAAAAACTTAAGGAGTTGTTGACAACAAGACCGATACTAAAATTTCCTGACATGGACAAGGAATTCTTGGTATGCACATATGAATCCAAGTAAGGTTTATGAAGAGTTTGTATGAAAGACGTTCGAGTAATCACTTACATTTAGAGGAAATTGAGAAAACATGAAGAGAATTATGCAATGCATGACCTATAATTATAACATAGATAACTATGGATTGCAACATATTTTTACAGAAAGTGACCTGAACGCAAGACAAAGGCGTTGGTCAGAATTACTTATCGAATACGACTTTAAAATTTCTTACATTAAAGGAACTGTGAACCGAGTGGTATATGCGTTGAGTCGGAGACCACACACATTTTTGGTATTATGTCTTAAGATGAATATTCGAGAAAAAAATCTAATCTTACAATTCGATGATCACTAGTATAAATAAGTTAAGAATAATATGAGAGAGCATACCATGACAGAACCAAAGTATGAATATTATTCACTACACAATGATCGATTATTGAGATTTAACTGAAGAATTTACGCACCACCTAATGATTAACTAAGAATTTTCATTTTGAGTGTAGTGCATCGAGAAATATACATGGCTCATCCAGGATTCATGAAGATGAAGGCATAACTTAAGCCTTTATTCTTTTGGAATGAAAGTAGACATAGTCAGTTATGTGGCGAGATGTCTAAAATGTTAGCAAGTGAAGGATGAACATAGACATCCAACAGGATTGTTACAACCACATGTTATTCTAGAATCAAATTGGGAGGTCATTTCGATGGAATTTATAGTTGGATTTCCACCGAGGATAAGAAGTAATGATTTGATTTTTTTGGTAGTTGACACTTTGACAAAGAGTGCACACTTTATTCCTGTTCCCATGATGTATCAGGCTCCAGACATAGCTAGAGTATTTGTCAGTGAGATTTTAATATTACATGGAGTACCAATAAATATAACATCTGATTGAGGATCGATGTTTATAGGACAATTTTGGACCAGTTTCCAAGAGGCTTTGGGAACACAATTAAAATTTAGCACAACTTATCACCCAGAGACATACGGGAAAACAAAAAGAACAAACCAAATTTTGGAGGATATGTTACATATGTAATGGACCAACATAAACATGTGGATGAATTATTTTCACTAGTATAATTTTCATACAATAACAACTACCAAAGTACAATTAAAATGGCCCCATTTGAGTTTCTTTAAGGGCAGCCATGTTAGACACCATTGAGTTGGGATTGACTTGAGGACAGGGTTCTAGTAGGACCAGAAGTGATACAAGAAATGGAAGAATATATGAAATCGATAATCCATAAGATTAAAGAAGCATAGGATCAGCATAAAATTTATGATGATGCACATCGCATTGACCACTCGTTATGAAGTTGGAGAGACAGTCTTATTGCAATTAAAATCACACAACAAAATTTGGAAAGGGTGTAAACACTCTCATAGATTTGTGGGACCTTTCAAGGTTATGGAAAGGAAAGGACCTGTGGCTTATTGACTAACCTTTCTTGATTCTTTGAGGCGTATGCATAACATATTTCATGTATCTATTTTGAAACATTATATTAGTGATATTTCACATGTTATTGACATGAGTTCCTTGCAGGTGTCAGATGAGGGTGCTCTCATGGTTGAGCCAATCTGCATTCTATACCATCACATTCGACAACTACGATGTCGAACAGTTGATCAGGTCAAGGTTGAGTGGGACAATTATTTTCCACACTCGGCTACCTGGGAGGACACATTTGAGATGCGTCAACAGTTTCTTTACTTGTTTTGATAGATTCATACATATAGATCTATGTTATATACATTTATTACTTGATTTTATATATACTGTACAAACTTTTGGATGAATTTTAAAACAAGAGGGGGTGTATGTAACATCCTGCTCTAACTGATCACACTATTATTGACTCATTCTTTCAGGACACTTGCTTACAGGTGATACGGGTATGGTACTTTGTGATTTCATTTAGATTATGGGTTATATATGATTTGGTTGAGGTGTTATGGATTATTGATTATATTGATGTATATATATTGATAGATGATTTTGACGAGTCATCCTGAGTGTGCAGGACACATGAAAGATTAAGGATGTTGATGGAATCGATGGTTTCCCTTGGACCCCATATTGAGTGAGGGAGTGGATTGTATTTATTGAGTATTTCATTCCAGGAACATATGTTGTATGATTGATTTTAGTAAAGATTTATGTATATGGAATTGTTGAAAACATTTTGTCAGTATATGTAGGTTTTACAATGCTTGACAATCCGACTCACATAAGGAGTAGAGGGGACACATGCACCGGAACTAGAAATTTAGGGAGAGTCATGAAAATGTCCCTGTCATATCCTAGTATCACTCCCACTGTGGTCGGAATTGTAGGTTAACGATTACCTAGTTCTAAGGGTCCATTATGTCGCGAGGGAAGATTGAGAACTCACTCATGAATATTTCTAAGGATCACCTAATAAGGAAAATTCCTTATTCCTTAGAATTCCTTAGTCTCTCACAAGTTCCATCGAGTGGAGTATTAAATCCAAGGGTTGGAAAACTTCCAAAACAATTCTAAGGCGAGTGACACCCTTGGAGCAGAGAGGTGCGTCTTGAAGGGAATGTCACGTAATTTAAAACTTGAAGTCAATAAATCTAGTTGGCCCAGAAATAATTTAATTATTTAGACCTTCTTGGATTAACTAATTAATTAAATGATATATTATTAGTTGAGAATCCTAACAAGAGTCAAATCCTAAGTCTAAGATTTGTCCTGAGTCTAAGTTGGATTTGGAAACTATCTAAAATATTAAAGTGGGGATAAATATAATACTAGGAAAAGGGGTGGTAAAATATAAATAATTAACAAAATGCACATGTGTGCATGAAATTGATAAAAATAAAATTTAAAGAGAAATAAATAATAACTTGAGAGGTTGGTTGTACATAGAATAGAAGCTAGAGTCAAACTACACTAGTCTAACTAGAAGGAGACTCCTAATTAAAAAATATAACTAAGATCTAGTTAGGGAACAATCCTTAAATGAGAATCTGGGGAACAAAGGGACACATAGGAGTGAAAACAGGAACACATTGAGTTGTGAGGGTTTTTGACCTTTTTAATTAAAAATTTGGTAATTACTAGTGTAACTTGGGGAGATTGTGACAAGTGTGTGAGTGAGTAATCCAAATTAAAATTTACTAAAAATTTAATTATCTATGCATGAAGACATGTGTCAATGAAGAAAATTCTATAAGGACAAATTATGGAGAAGGAAAAAGGAATTGATTCCTGAACATTGTTATGCTGCCAAATTTTAATTGGACTGTGTTTTACTTGTGATAGTTGGGATACCAAGCTTGTAAAATGAGTGGACCCTCTTGCTTGTGAGGGAAAGACTTAGAGATATATTGTTGGTTTTTCTGTGTGTGGCCCCTTTGAGGATAAGGAGGCTAAGGGGGAAGAAGAGTAATCCTAGCACTGGTTGGGAGGTACTGGTGAAGTCTTTGTGATTAGCAAGCGAAGGAAAGGAAGGAGTGCAAGACTTGAAGTCTTGTTTAGTACACAACATTCCTTGGTGTTGATATTTTATATTCATAATTTTATTCATAGTATTAGTGTATTTGTAAGTTAGACTGATAGAGCCACTGTAGATTCATTGGAAAGTATAAATTACAAATGATACAACTTCTATCAATGGATAATAATTATAATGGTTGTATTCCTTAAATTTCTCTGAATTTTGGATGTCGCTACAAATCCAAATTTGTGTGGCTTGATTTTCATAGTATATCTTATTTTATATTGGTGCATGATCTATGTTCTAAAAGTCATAGTTTACCCATTGCGAAGATGTACAATCAGAGTTTAGCTGAAATTATTTAAGGACATTGTTGGTGTATTTATCACCGATAAACTATGGATTCAAGTCCAATTTTTGTATTCGTGAGTTCTCTATTGGGAACCTTGTTGAATCCTAAATTAATTCATTATGTGGAAACTCTGTTGCTTTATACTCTCAGTGTGAATTTTGTATCGTAGAATTATCTGTGGAAATTGTTTTTCAATTCATTGTAATATAGATTCTATTGATTTTGTGTAAATCGGATTGTAATGAGATTCTCTATGGAATTTCATTTAGCTCCTAATCAATTCGTTCGATGAGATCCTTGTCAGATTGTAATTTAGATCCAAATTTTATAAAATTCCCTATTTAGTTTATGACAAATTTCAATTCCTTCGAATTGTGAATTCTCGATGGTTTTGTTTAATCCTAATTTATTGTGTTCTTTGATTTAAATTATTGGTTAACCAAAGTTATCAGTAACGAGTAATCTTTGTTCTATAATATCCTAGTTTTGAAATTTTGGATCTTGGAATGTCTGTGCAAAAGTCTTCAGACTTATTTTTTCTTACTTACTTCATTCTTGGGCGTTAGCCCCTTTTCCTTAACACATTAGGCATGTGACCAAGGGTTAGAACCCATTTCTAGCCAAAGGATTATATTCGGAGCTCCAGGACTATAGTGCTCCAAAGGTTATTTAACTTTTACACTCCTTTTCTTCGGAAGTGTTAATCAAACAAATCTTGTCAGGAGATGAGTTGACCAACAATTGTAGGTTAATCCTACCCCACCTTTATCCATTAACATTTTGTAAAGTAATCTAAAATTTGACTTTTCACCATGATCAACGGTTGACATCTACTCCATAGTTTAGAATTCTATGAGTTTTCTCGCTTTTGCATCAAAAACCCCTTTTCCTATGGAGTGTTGAACTACTGAACCTCGGAAGGACCAAGGATTAAATATCTAATGGTCCTTGCTAGATCTCTATATTTACAGATGACTATTAATCCGGTAGTTCGAAACAATGGGGTTTCGTAATCTTAAAGGATTACCTTTTAACTTAGCCAGAGAGCCAAATCCCGAATAAACTAATGAGATGATTGGTTCTCATAGCTTGCTAAGATATACATCCATGAAGAAGTCCAAGACTCTGGGCTTCAAAAGTTTTCGTTGTTGCAACTCTCATTTCCTCCGAATTTTCGAAGGCTAAAACCATAGATCGAACGAGCCTTGTTAAACTTTCAACGATGGTTAGGATTAAATATGGGCTCTAGGAGTTCAATATTTTTCACACAAGAAACTTCAACCATCACCTGCTGAATGCCCAAATTCTGAATACTCGGATATATGGACACGTGTACCTGGTGTTCCATGGTAATGATTTACTCCAGAATTCGGGAATCTGGGAGTCCCTTAACCTTAACACCATGAATCTATTTTTCACTGGATTAGCGAACCTCTGAAATATGTAGGCTTGTAGATCTAACAACCCATAATCGATCACCATAGCTACGACTGTCCTTCACTCCAGGACTTCAAAGCTTCAGGGTTTTCTTCACTCTTTACAATTATGAACTTAACAAGCCGAATAATTGAACCCTTGAGGATCCAACGACTAGTACTCACTCACCGATATATGGTGTATTTTCACTCTGTGACTTCGGGCTTCAAGGCTCTCTTAATACAACAACTATAATCCACCGAAGTAACAAAGCCCAAAGTCCTTAAGGTTTAATGGGTGCACATCTATTGTCTGATCTAACGATTATGGGGATTCCGACTCCTCACGATGAGATCTTGTCCACTAATTTCCTTCGAATGGATTTCAAATTCTTGGTTTCCTCTTTTCAACCCTGCATGCGTTGTTTATTCTAATATTTACTTTTGAATTGAAATCCAACGCTCAAAATAACCTCTTTACTCAGCTCTGGACTCTAATTGTTGAGTGCGCGTTTGTGTCTCCCCTGTGTAAGTTAGTACTGTCTTTTCTGATATTCATACTTTTGAAATTTATGACCTCTCCTAGAATTGAGAGGGTGTATGTGCATTCAGAAGTTGTTTTCAAAACTTTAGGCTTTCATGGAGCCTTTCTATGCACTTTTAGATTTAGATATGGAAGTTTTCTATTGTGATACCAGGAGAGAAGATTCAAGTTTCTTATAGAAATTTTATCTCATTCTTAGAATAGACTTTCGCTCGATTGCAAAATCCTTTCTTCACTACATCAGTTGGTTCACAAGGTGCAGAGTAAGATTATGGTGACTACTTTGTGTTAAGAGATTTTTTCTCCCGTTCCTTTCCTCTTTTAACTTGTGGTGTATATCAGATATATATCTACTTTGTTGTATATTGTAGTGTGTTCGCACTTATTTCAAGTAAAAATAAGTAATATTGAAATTCTCATAAATGATAGACTGTCCATTTAAGGGAGTCTGGTTTTTACTGTTAAGTTTCTTTCATTATTCTATTGAAATTCTTCCTCACCTTTAATTGAGTAAGATGATGAGTTGTGGTAATAACATACATTGTGTTATGAGGTGATGACTAAGATACCAAATTCTATGTGTTATTTTGAAGAATTTGTATTAAGGAATAATGAGATTTTTTGTTGAACTTCGGAATAGATAAAGTTATGGCAATTAGATAGTTCGTTGTTCCTCATAACAGTCACCAATATTGATACCTTAAATTGTCAAGATCAATGGGATGAATCATATACTTGAGTGTTGATTATGTGTCTTAGAGGTCCTAACCTTGTAGGATAGGTTGGGTGGGTAGCTTGTATTTTAATATATGTGAGGTGGTAGATCCTTTATCCATTAAGTGGTATCTAAATATTGTTGTGCAATGGAATGAAAGAAATAGAATGAGTATTTTTTATGTAGGTCACTATCTTGTTTCACTATTTCAAATGATGTTCTATTGATGTCAAAAAAAAATTCTCTTACTATTCCACAAGTACTTATATGACGTAACAAAGGGGATGTTACACACTGCCACACTATATGGAGGAAATATTTGGATCTGCAAGTGCATCTGAGTATACCATCATTACATTTGATGCACTAGTTACATACTCTAATTTTCTATTGTCTCGTGTGTAAATAGGACTACCTACAAATATCCCATAGTTAAAGTGATGAAAACCATTCTTCCATATCGAAAAACTGAAAACCTTATCCTCCATAGAACAAATGGCATACACTACTGTTAACTCCTCAAATAAATCAGTAGATTTTTTTTGATTTCTAGATGATAGGTTGGTTCCTAAATTTGATTTCTAAATTTCTATAAATAGGTTAGAGAGTCTGTTTTTCGAAAATAATATCAAAAGTCATGTTGATTTTGGTTCGGTCAAGAAGAAAGAAAAATATCAAGTTTCGGTGGTTTAGGCGAGCCCACCGTGTGCTCATTAACCACCGAAAGTGTTTATTTTCGACAGAAAAGGGGGTCGAGGCAGAAGGCATGCAACCACCGAAAATGTTTGAACGGGCAAAAAGAAAGCTTGTGCTTTCGCACGAGCCAGATGTCAAGAATCGTTGCAATGATGAGGAATACAACCGCCGAAAGCTCGCATTGTGGGAGATGATGCTCATTCGTGGTGTTCGTCTGAAAGGTTCGAAGCACCTGTGTATTATCCATGGAATTAATCATTTTCAAATCTACGCAGAGCGGTTATCGCCAGATACGGTTGCACGGAGCTTCCCTCCTTTTCAGTGGCAGATACATCAATCATTATTACCAGGTCATTCTTTCATTTGAAAACTCAAGGTGTTATAATAAAGCCCGAGGATCGCTGAAGATAGCTACAAGCACGCAATTTTATCAGCAAATCGTGTTTCCAAAATCCTGATCCCGCTTTCTCGGGCGATTGGCAAGGTGTCTCCGAGTTCAACCAACATCTCGAGTCAAGGATAGTCGATCGGGTCGTAAGGTAAGACTGGAAGCCATTCCCTCTCAAAGTTTCATAAATACAATTGCTCCCAAAAATGTGAAGTTTCATCTTTCCCCAGTTAGACTGTCATTCGAATGTGGGTCCGTCTTTTAGTGAATTTATCAATCCTATGCTCTGTCAAATGATTTCACCATTTGTTCATAAGTAATATCGACTGTATCCCTAGTTCCTAGAACCGTTGTTTCCCAAACACCTTGTTGCCCACAGTTTCAGACACAGTTAACATTGAGCCATGTCAAAAGCAAGTCCTTCTTTGAGATCTGAAGAAAATGGCATGTGGTATTTTAAAGATCATCCAGAGGTCGCAGAGTGTTTTAAACAGGTCGGAGTTTTCACATATTGTGAAAAATTGACAACCTTTCATCAACAAGTTGTTGAAGCATTTGCCCTCTCATACGATGGAAGACTTGCTAGAATAAGTAGGGAGGAGTTTATTATAGATGAAGCATCTATTGCAGAATACACAGGGTTGTCCAGAACAGGGAATTGCTGGTTTAAAACCTCTTCACCCTCAAATGTTGAATTCAGATCGTATTTATTGCCAGTGCATAAAACTTTGACTTGGAAGAAGGATATTCCTATGTCCTATCTTGAATCGAAGTGGAAGATCCTTCTGAAGGCGATTTTGGTATACATCACCTGTGAAGGGCGCTATAACAGGGTGATGTACTACCATTTTAAATTGTTGAACCACTTCACAGGCAGGGAACACTTAAACATACCTTATTTCTTTCATAAGACCCTGATTAGGATGGCAAAACAGGTAAAGGATCAGCCCACTAAAGTTGTAAGCAGAATATCACATCAGGGGTTGATTACCCTCCTTGTCAAAGAAGCTCTTCAAAGGAAGCAAATAGAATGGGGTTTCTTCTTGTTCTAGAATGAGTTTCAGATAGGAAAACCTCCAGAGATAAAAGCAAAGAAGTCTAGAAGCAGGAATGATCCTACTCCCAAGAATAGTCACAGGAGGAGGAAAGGGATTTCCATGCCCAGGGATTCTATAAAAACATCTCCCAACAAGCAGGGACGAACCAAGAGGAAATTAAAGTTTGAAGACAGAAACCATGTCACGGGAAAAAACCCTCTCAATTTACCTTATAGTGACTCTGATTCAGAGCAGGGGGTGGCAAAAACACAGGACGACTTGCAGATCAAACAGGATGCAAAACTGAAGATAAATATACCTTCATCAAAGCCTTCAGAAACACACAGGAAACCAAAAGCAGAAGCTTCATCAAGCAGGCCTCAGAAAGGTAAGACCAAGAAGATCAATAAGCTTCTGCGAGAGATTTATGAGATGGAAGTATTGGAGAGGGTAATCAAAAAGGCAAAAACATACCTCACTGAGAGAAACGTTGAACTGTTCAAGGAAAATCAAACTCTTAAAGAAAAACATGATACAATCAACGGTAGAAACAGAGAGTTGATTAGAGAAAATATGAAATTATACAGGCAACTCAAGATTCTAAAGCTCAAGCTAAAGAAGTTTGAAGCACCTGAAGAAAAACAAACTGGTTTGGATACTTTGGCTAATCTAGCCACAACTATAATAGATGTAACAGATTCCCCTGCACAGTCAGCAAAGGTTCGTAGGTCTGCTCGAATCAGGACTACAGTATCTAAAAAGGTTTGAGTGCTAAAAGAGAATTCAGGACAATCATTTTTGCAATTTTGAAGCTCTTCAAAGATTGACTTTCGGTGGTTTAGGTGAGCCCACAGTGTGCTCATTAACCACCGAAATAGGTGATTTCAGTGGATAACTTACCCAGAAATCTTCCCAGAAAACCACCAGGATTTTTGATACGAAAAGATCCAAGACCTTTTCGAATGAATGAATGATGAATTATCAAGTTCATCCCAACAATTATGTTTGACAAAGCATGAAGAGAAGAGGTATTTCAAAGGCCTATGGACACTTTCATTTGGACCGAAAAACAGGATACGTTGCCACATCAGTCAACTCGACTTGGTCTCCATGGGAGAATGATCTTTTAGCCTTGGGAGGCTGTTCTACACATCACCAACAATCAATTGAGACAAATCTGGGAAACATCCCACTTATTTTGCAACAGATTTTGAATAGCTATTTTTAGTTGATTTGATCCATGTTTTTAGGATCAAAGAATCACTTTGTAATGCTTTAAATATTAGAATAGAGGAGGAACGAAGGGTTCGACTTTGGAGACTTGTTCAGACTATGTAACTTAGAACTTCTCATTTCCATATGAAGTAATACAAGCTTCTTTTTCCATAACCTATTCAGATTTCACCTTCCTGTCTATTCTATATTTGCACTTGGATGTTACATTCATGTTGTTATTCTTATCTAATGCCAAATAACTGTCATCTTATCGCTGCATTCATAATTTTAACTCTGCAAATATTTTTGTGATTATTGTAATCGGCCATTCATATATGTATGTATGTGATTCTGCTGGTATAATAGTTATTTCTTCATCCATCACTTATTTTTCAACTCTCTGAACATTTGTGGTTGAAATCCTTGTCCATCTTGATGTGTTTATGCATGATTTGAGTGAAAATTGATCCAGTCCTCCGACTTGTTCCAAATTCACACTTTTATTTAGAAAATTGCTTCAAAAAGAGTTAGTTACCAGGCATCTCCGACTTACAGCCTAGGAGAGTTTCCTGGAGTGATAACAAATTGGCGTCGTTGCCGGGGAGAGGAGATTGAAGCTCAGCTTCTCTAGGAGACGACATAGATCTACTTCTTGATGATAGAAAAGAAATAGACACTATCAGGTTGTACATTTTCTATCTGGCGACTCCATTGACGAAGTGGCTCCCAAAAGAGCTCACACTAGGGAAAACCCAGAAGGCCCATTGACGACATCAGTTCCTGATCCAGAGAAAATCATCAGCAAGGGCAAAGCTTTGCAAAGACAGGCCTCCGGATCTGCAAGTGCAATTGATTCAGGTATTCCAATTGATACTCATATTGTCATATCTAAAAAGTCTTTGGTTGAATCCCCTGCTGAATTTCAAAATTCCCAAGAAATAAAAAGTTCATCTCAAGTTTCGAAGGTAGAAGAACCATCTTTTTCTTCTAATATTACTAATTCTGTCCTTGAGATTGACATTTCATCATGTCCAAAAGAACTGAATACTGAATCCTCCAAATAGAAAGAACATTCCTCTTCATCCTCTTTTGATTCATCACCTATCAAACCTTCGAAAAGTGTTTTACATACCTACACAAATCTACCTGTCCTTGAAGAAATTTTCCATGATCTGTCCTCTAAGGGTGAAGAAAATTTTTCTTTGTTGCTCAGCCAGTTTTATAAAGCCTCTTATTTTCAGCCTACTTCTGAAACTTTTGTTCAGGGTGAAGTAAGACAACCATTCATTTTTAACTCAAGAAATTCATCTCCCCCATCATCTCCTACTATTGTTTCATCATCTCCTACAAGTTCCTCGTCTTTATCAATCACCAAGACTGCCATGGATGCCCCTTTGACCAAGATGGAACATATATTGGCAAACAGATATGCCCCACTTGTCTTGCCAAACCCCCTGTCTGCCATGCCAACAGGTGACTACCAGAAATATATGCTGAAGTTTACAGGAGTAGGGGAGTATACTGCTAAAGAACACATTGAAGCATTTTATGCTTATGAAGAAAACATAAACAATTCAGAAGAAGATGTGTGGACTAGAGTTTTCGTTCAGAGTTTAGATGGCCAAGGCCGAAAGTGGTTCAAAGAGCTGCCAACAAATTCAATCACTGGCATTGAACAATTAGATGAGGTTTTCCTGAAGCACTGGGGAGAAAGAAGAGATCTGTTGTATTACATTTCTGAGTTTGGAAATTTGAAGAGAGGAGATGGAGAATCAGTCTCAGACTTTATCAAGAGATTCAATAAAAATTTTGGTAAGATACCTACAGAGATTAAACCAAGCGATGCATCGGCAAAGATCACATTCTCTATTGCCTTTGATGCAGAGTTTTGTCTGATCCTTAGGGAAAGACGATCAACCACGCTTTCTTTAATGCAAGATGTTTCTCTCGAGGTTGAGTCTAACATTACAACATCACAGAAGCTTAAAGGAAGGGCTGAGAAGAAGAAGTCTACTGTTGAAACCTCCTCATCTTCTAGCAGCCAAATGGAGAAGATGGAAAAGATGTTAGACAGTCTGACATCTGAAATGTCAAAGTTAAAACTCCAAAATCAACAACCAACAAGAGCTAAAGAGCCAAATAATTTCTCTCCTAGAAATCCAAATGCTTTTCCTTACAGAAGGAATAATCCACAAGTTCATATCCTTCAAAGAGATAGAAATCTAGTTGATGATCAGAGGGTCAAGCCACCATTTCAAAATGCAGTGTTAGATGAAGAGCAGCAACCACCTCACGATGAAACTGAAGATGCTGATGAAATAAATTGTTTTGGTGATGAGAATGAGTCTTCATTTTTGACACAGGTAGACTATGAAGAGGCCCTGATGGATCAGAAAATTCAAGAAGCAAGTGTAGATGAAACTGTCTACTTGACAGATGATCAGAAAGGCTACAATTTAAGGTCCAAGAGTGTTGCTCCAAAAACACCTATTGCTGCCCCTGTGAAGGACAAGGAAGATTCTGCCCCAGTAAAAAGCAAAGAGGCTGCTGCTAATCAGCCTCCAGCTCCTGAAAAACAAAACACCCCTCCAGCCAAACAGCAGAAGAAACAAATTCAGCCCCCACCCAAAGAGCAAGTCAGCTTAAAGGCTCCTTCCCATGAGGTAAAGGTTTCGGACAGACAATCCCTTTCTTTCAATTTTGAATCTGAAATTCAAAAGGTTAAGATACCCATGCCTTTAACTGAACTCATGAAGAATGAAACCTTTAAAGCAACCATCTTAAAATCTCTTGAGCCTAAGACCTCTCCGTCAGATGATTTCGTTAATTTACAAGATGATAAGCCTAAGGTGACCATAGGGCCCATGATAGAAGACCATAATGATTCTTGTCCACCATTTTACATATCATTAAACATCCATGACAAAATCCTTCACAATTGTCTGCTTGATTCTGGGGCATCACATAACCTTATGCCAAAGGCTGTGATGGATGAGCTTGGTCTCGAAGTCACCAAACCATACTAAGATCTTTTCTCCTTTGATTCTAGAAAGGTCAGATGTCTCGGTCTCATTAAAGACATGGTCATTAACCTTGCTCAATTACCAATGAGGAGCATGGTTATGGACGTGGTGGTTGTTGATATTCCACCTAAGTTCGGGCTGCTTTTGTCTCGTTCATGGGGAAAAAGACTAGGAGGTACACTGCAGATGGATCTGTCCTATGCTACGATTCCAGTGTTTGGAGGGGAAATGAAAAGAATTTACAGGGAAAACCAACTTGCTTATATTATTAGTGATGGAAAGAATTCCGTCAATCATCCTATCTATGCTGTGGATACGGATTTTGGGTCATGCATCCTTCAGATTGATCATGGTCAATCAAATCCTATGCAGCTAGTCAAGCCTATTGAACAACAGGCTGAAAGTGAAAACATTGCAGTCTGGACTATGTACTTCGATGGGGCCAGCACTAAAGACTCAGCATGTGCTGGAGTAGTCCTGATCTCTCCCTCAAAGGAGACCATATCTTTGTCCTTCAAGCTCGACTTCAGAACCACTAACAACATAGCAGAGTATGAGGCTCTGCTGTTGGGATTAAATTCAGCCAAAGAGATGGGGATAAAAGGTTTGAAGGTATTGGGAGATGCAGACCTCATCGTGCAATAGGTAAACAACACCTTTCAAGCTAAGCATGTTAGGTTAAAAGCTTACAGAGACGAGGTATGGAAGCTGCGTGATTCTTTTTCTATTTTTGAAATTTCATACATACCAAGGGATATGAATCAACTCGCTGATTCTCTTGATGTTTCAGCCAGCACATTCATTCCACCCATGCCCCCTAAGCTCAGATATGAAATTCAAGTAAAATATCGACCCTCCTTACCTGATAATGTCAAATATTGGAAAGTTTTTGAAGATGACGAGGAACTCAATAGATTTCTCCAAGTGGTAGATGAGTTTTCTGATCTGCACATTGATCAACAAAATCTTAATGAGGAAGAATCAAAGAAACCTGAGCTAAATAAGAAGTTGGGTCAGCATGATATCATTCAGTTACCAAACAACTACATACCTCGAGGTTTGGTACCCCTGGAAAGGTTGTTTGATCAGAATGATGTCCCTTATCAGCCAGACAAAAAGGAGAAAGATCCTGTTGTTCAAGAGCATAACATAGGAGGTAAAAGCCAGCCCAAGTTTATCAATTTGTCTTCTGAATTGGCTGCTGATGAGAAGTCAAAATATTGTAGTGTTTTGAAAGAATTTTTCGATGTGTTTTCTTGGAAATATAGTGATTTAAAGACTTATGATCCCAATATTATTCAGAATAAAATCTCTCTTGAAAAAGACACTATTCCTTTCAAGCAAAAACTCAGGCCTATCAGCCCTCTCTTACTGCCAGTGATTGAGAGAGAAATTAAAAAGCTCCTAGATGCCAGGATCATAGTTCCCTTGAGATATTCAAAATGGATTTCCAATATGGTGATCGTGAGGAAGAAGAATGGGGAGGTAAGGTTGTGTGTAGATTTCAGAAACTTGAACCAATTCTCAAAAAAGGACAACAATCCTCTTCCTAAGATGGAACACTTGTTACATAGGATTTCAGGGGAAAAGGTAATGTCCTTTCTTGATGGATTTTCCGGTTACAATCAGGTTGTTGTCCATCCTGATGATCAGGAGAAGACTGCATTTACCACTCCTTGGGGGACCTTTATGTACTCCAAGATGCCCTTTGGATTAATGAACACTGGGGCCACATTCCAAAGGGCCATGGATATAGCATTTGTGGGAGAAAAGGACAAATTTGTCCGCATATACCTTGATGATATTACCGTGTATTCCAGTAGCCATGAGGAACATCTCAAACATCTGAAGAGAGTATTCTTAAAATGCAGATAGTTTGGGATTTCATTAAATCCCAAGAAATCCCAGTTTTCTCTAAGAAAGGGTAAGCTCTTGGGTCACATTGTCTCAGCCGAAGGTGTCATGATTGATCTAGCATGAGTGGAGGCAATTCAAAATTTCTCCTTGCCAAGGTCAAAGAAGGACATTCAGTCATTGCTCGGTAAGATTAATTTCGTCAGAAGGTTTGTGCCCAACTTTGCTGAATTAGTCAAACATATAACTTGCATGCTGAAAAAAGGGGCTGAAGTAAAATGGACAGACAGTGCGAGAAACTCTTTCAGAATATCAAGCAAGCGATCATCAAGTCTTCGATTCTGATCAGCCCAGATTACAACAAGACTTTCTATGTCTTTTCCTTTGCTTCCTATGACACGGTGGCAGCAGTCCTATTTTAGAAATACGAGGAACATTTTGATCATCCCGTGGCCTTCTTCAACAAGACACTCAGGGATGCTGAGCTAAGGTATGACCCTATCGAGAAACAAGATTATGCTCTTATAAAAGCTTTAAAATCATTCAGGGTTTATATCCTTCATTCGAAGGTCATCGCATATGTTCCCTCATCCTCTGTAAAAGATGTTTTGACGCAGCCGGATATCGACGGAAAAAGGTCAATATGGATCGCAAAGATGATCGAATTCAATATTGAAGTAAAGCCCACCAAACTGGTAAAAGGCCAGGTCCTTGCCAAGCTTTTGGCGGAAGAAAATCATAAGCTGCTAGACATTAATTTCATAGCAGAAACTTCAGAAAATTCGCAGACAGATTTGGCAGCAGAAGGGTAGCATGGCAGTCAGCAAGTGGCAGAGCACTTGGCTTCTTGCGAATGGTATGCTGGCATCATACATTTTCTGCAAAATCTTGAAGTTCCTCCTGAACTCAGTTTGACTCAAGCTCGGGATCTCAAGCTTAGAGCTATCAAATTCTGCATTTATAATAATCAGTTGTATTGGAGGGACCCTGCTGGCCTGCTTCTCATGTGTTTGGATAAAGAAGAGGTTGTCGAGGTAAAACATCAGTTTCATTTGGCTGTCTGTGGTGGTCACCACTATTGGAAGACTACTACCCATAAGATCTTGAGGGCCGGATACTATTAGCCTTTCCTCTTCGCAGATGTGTGCGCATTTGTTAAATCTTGTGACAAATGCTAAAGATTTATCGGTAAGCAGCAGCTGAAATCTTTACCCCTAAGGCCTATTGTGGTAAATGTCCCTTTCCAGCAGTGGGGTTTGGATTTTATCGGTGAAATAAATCCTTCATCCAGTGGTCAGCACAAGTGGATTTTGGTAGCCACTGATTACTTCACGAAGTGGATAGAGGCGATCCCTACCAGGAATGCTACACATCAGGTGGTCATAAAATTCCTCTATGAAAATATTTTGAGCAGATTTAGATGTCCCAAGAGGTTGGTGGTATATAATGCAGCAGTGTTTAAATCAGAATCATTGGTGAACATGTGTGAATCAATGGGCATTCAGCTTGTACACTCGACTCCCTACTATCCTCAAGGTAATGGCTTGGCTGAATCGTCAAATAAAAGCTTGATCAAAATCATAAGAAAACTGTTGGAAGAAAATAAAAAGAATTGGGATTCCAAATTGAAGTTTTCTCTGTGGGAAGACAGAGTAACTATTAAAAAATCTATAGGAACTTCCCCATTCAAGATGGTTTATGGGACTTATGCTATCTTTCCTGTTCAGTTAGTTATGCCTGTGGCCAAGTTCTTTCAGGAAGAGAAGACTGAGAAAAATGACATGGTAAGAAGGATGCTGGACTTGGTGGAATTGCAACAAGCTCGGGAACAGCTAGTGGAAAAATCTGAAGCACATCAGATGCAGATCAAAAAGACGTTTGACAGAAAGGCCAAGGTGGACAGTTTTCAGATCGGTGACTGGGTTCTGAAGTGGGATTCTCTTCGACAGGAAAAAGTCAAGCATGGCAAGTTTGATTCCTTGTGGACAGACCCTTTTATGATCACTCAAGTGAAAAACAATAACACTTTCATTCTGCAGAATCTGGAGGGTGAGGAAGTGTTCAGTGGCCCGGTAAACGAGCGGTTTCTAAAACTTTATTTCATCTAAGGCTGCAAAGCCTAGACATTGTAAATAGTCTTAGTTTTATTTTTCAATAACTCCATGCCCAAGGGAACACTAGCAGATAGTTTAGTTTTTAGGTTCTTTTCCAGGAAAGGCATTGATTCTGTGGTTCTTTAAACCTCGCAGGGAGGTGTTCATCCCCAATAGGAGCCAGTGTTAACTCCTCAAATAAACCAGTAGATTTGTTTTGATTTCTAGATGATAGGTTGGTTCCTAAATTTGATTTCTAAATTTCTATCAATAGGTTAGAGAGTTTGTTTTTCCAAAATAATCTCAAAAGTCATGTTGATTTTGGTTCGGTCAAGAAGAAAGCACAATATCAGGTTTCGATGGTTTAGGCGAGCCCATCGTGTGCTCATTAACCACCAAAAGTGTTCATTTTCGACAGAAAAGGGGGTTGAGGCAGAAGGCATGCAACCACCGAAAATGTTTGAATGGGAAAAAAGAAAGCTCGTGCTTTCGCACGAGCCAAATGTCAAGAATCATTGCAATGATGAGGAATACAACCGCCGAAAGCTCGCATTGTGGGAGATGATGCTCATTCGTGGTGTTCGTTTGAAAGGTTCGAAGCACCTGCATATTATCCATGGCATTAATCATTTTCAAATGTATGCAGAGCGGTGATCGCCAGATACGGTTGCACGGAGCTTCCCTCCTTTTCAGTGGCAGATACATCAATCATTATTACCAGGTCATTCTTTCATTTGAAAACTCAAGGTGTTATAATGAAGCCCAAGGATCGCTGAAGATAGCTACAAGCACACGATTTTATCAACAAATCGTGTTTCCAAAATCCTGATCCCACTTTCTCGAGTGATTAGCAAGGTGTCTCTGAGTTCAACCAGCATCTCTAGTCAAGGATAGTCGATCGGGTCATAAGGTAAGACTAGAAGCCATTCCCTCTCAAAGTTTCATAAATACAATTGCTCCCGAAAATGTCAAGTTTCGGCTTTCCCCAGTTAGACTGTCATTTGAATGTGGGTCCGTATTTTAGTGAATTTATCAATCCTATGCTCTGTCAAATGATTTCACCGTTTGGTCATAAGTGATATCGACTGTATCCCTAGTTCCCAGAACCGTTGTTTCCCAAACACCTTGTTGCCCATAGTTTCAGACACAGTTAACATTGAGCCATGTCAAAAGCAAGTCCTTCTTTGAGATCCGAAGCAAATGGCATGTGGTATTTTGAAGATCATCCAGAGGTCGCAGATTGTTTTAAACAGGTCAGAGTTTTCACATATTGTGAAAAATTGACAACCTTTCATCAACAAGTTGCTGAAGCATTTGCCCTGTCATAAGATGGAAGACTTGCTAGAATAGGCAGGGAGGAGTTTATTATAGATGAAGCATCTATTGTAGAATACACAGGGTTGTCTAGAATAGGGAATTGCTGGTTTAAAACCTCTTCACCCTCAAATGTTGAATTCAGATCATATTTATTGCCAGTGCATAAAACTTTGACTTGGAAGAAGGATATTCCTATGTCCTATCTTGAATCGAAGTGGCAGATCCTTCTGAAGGCGATTTTGGTATACATCACCTGTGAAGGGCGCTATAATAGGGTGATGTACTACCATTTTAAATTGTTGAACCACTTCACAGGCAGGGAACACCTAAACATACCTTATTTCTTTCATAAGACCTTGATTAAGATGGAAAAACAGGTAAAGGCTCAGCCCACTAAAGTTGTAAGCAGAATATCACATCAGGGGTTGATTACCCTCCTTGTCAAAGAAGCTCTTCAAAGGAAGCAAATAGAATGGGGTTTCTTCTTGTTCTGGAATGAGTTTCAGACAGGAAAACCTCCAGAGATAAAAGAAAAGAAGTCTAGAAGCAGGAATGATCTTACTCCCAAGAATAGTCACAGGAGGAGGAAAGAGATTTCCATGCCCAAGGATTCTATAAAAACATCTCCCAACAAGCAGGGAGGAACCAAGAGGAAATTAATGTTTGAAGACAGAAACCCTGTCACGGGAAAAAACCCTCTCAATTTACCTTATAGTGACTCTGATTCAGAGCAGGGGGTGGAAAAAACACATGACGACTTGCAGATCAATCAGGATGCAAAACTGAAGATAAATATACCTCCATCAAAGCCTTCAGAAACACACAGGAAACCAAAAGAAGAAGCTTCATCAAGCAGGCCTCAGAAAGGTAAGACCAAGAAGATCAATAAGCTTCTGCGAGAGATTTATGAGATGGAAGTATTGGAGAGGGTAATCAAAAAGGAAAACACAGACCTCACTGAGAGAAATGATGAACTGTTCAAAGAAAATCAAACTCTTAAAGAAAAACATGATACAATCAAAGGTAGAAACAGAGAGTTGATTAGAGAAAATATGAAATTATACAGGCAACTCAGGATTCTAAGGCTCAAGCTAAAGAAGTTTGAAGCACCTGAAGAAAAAAAAACTGGTTTGGATACTTTGGCTAATCTAGCCACAACTATAATAGATGTAACAGATTCCCCTGCACAGTCAGCAAAGGTTCGTAGGTCTGCTCAAATCAGGACTACAGTATCTAAGAAGGTTTGAGTGCTAAAAGAGAATTCAGGACAGTCATTTTTGCAATTTTGAAGCTCTTCAAAGATTGACTTTCTGTGGTTTAGGCGAGCCCACAGTGTGCTCATTAACCACCGAAACAGGTGCTTTCAGTGGATAACTTACCCAAAAATCTTCCCAGACAACCACCGAAAGCCTGTGTGTCCAGAATTGAATGAGTTTTTGCACAGATCCAAGATTTTTTATACGAAAAGATCCAAGAACTTTTTGAATGAATGAATGATGAATTATCAAGTTCATCCCAACAGTTATGTTTGACAAAGCATGAAGAGAAGAGGTATTTCAAAGGCCTATGGACACTTTCATTTGGACCGAAAAACAGGATACTTTGCCACATCAGTCAACTCGACTTGGTCTCCATGGGAGAATGATCTTTTAGCCTTGGGAGGTTGTTCTACACATCACCAACAATCAATTGAGACAAATATGGAAAACATCCCACTTATTTTGCAACATATTTAGAATAGCTATTTTTAGTTGATTTGATCCATGTTTTTAGGATCAAAGAACCACTTTGTAATTCTTTAAATATTAGAATAGAGGAGGAACCAAGGGTTCGACTTTGGAGACTTGTTCAGACTATGTAACTCAGAACTTCTCATTTCCATATGAAGTAATACAAGCTTCTTTTGCCATAACCTGTTCAGATTTCACCTTCCTGTCTATTCTATATTTTCACTTGGATGTTACATTCATGTTCTTATGCTTGTCTAATGCCAGATAACTGTCATCTTATCGCTGCATTCATAAGTTTAACTCTGCAAATATTTTTGTGATTATTGTAATAGGCCATTCATATATGTATGTATGTGATTCTGCTGGTATAATAGTTATTTCTTCATCCATCACTTATTTTTCAACTCTCTGAACATTTGTGGATGAAATCCTTGTCCATATTGATGTGTTTATGCATGATTTGAGTGAAAATTGATCCAGTCCTCCGACTTGTTCCAAATTCACACTTTTATTTAGAAAATTGCTTCAAAAAGAGTTAGTTACCAGGCATCTGTGACTTACAGCCTAGGAGAGTTTCCTGAAGTGATAACAACTACAATAGAGAAAAATGTTAAATTAATGAAAATGATTGTGCCATGTGGGGAAATTGAAAACCATCTTTCCATAGACCACACACCATACAAAAAATTGTAAAATTGATTTCAATGACACATAGAGTTTACTTTTATGTTTAATTTTTTTGGAAAATTTTAATGTTTCTTTTAGGACAATGATGACCATAGAATTGATCTCCATGGTTCACTTGGTAATTTGAGAGAGAATTTAGTAAATATGCACTTCATACATCACCCAAAATATGACCTAATAATTCACTCCTATTGGTGTAAATATATACAATTTCAAATGTGTAAGAAGTCTCTCATTGCACAAAGTATTCCAACAAGAACATACAACGAAATAAAGAATTATTAGAAAATCTGTTTTAAGAAAAAGTTGAGTCTATAGGATGAGAGTGGGAGCAACAAGAAATAAAGTACAAATTGAAGGTTCAATTGGTTCTCATTGCCTCAAAACTTCATCTAAAAGATGGCCTAACCTACATAGTGTAGAGCTTTGTTCTACTAGATTCACAATCCAATCTCTAGAGGAGATAGTGGTTCAGATAAACAAAACCCCATATTTTCAAGATCATATTTGGGCATGGGAAATTCCTATTAGCGAAGGAAATTATGACAATGTGTTGCAAGGAGAAATTAATGTTTTTTCTCATTTCGATGATGATTCACAACCAGTGGTAACACTGTAGGAGTATTTGGAAGTATTGGACACCTTGTTTGAAAAGATCTTAGTTTACAACTTTCCAGTGTGCTCTTTTGCAACTATGACATGTTTTGAGTTTTTTGCACATAGGGCCACTCAAGATGGAAAACTACCATATTATTTTTGCTATGTCTTAGATTCACTGGATTCCTTCTCCGATAAGAAGTGTTACATGAATGATTATTTAGATGTATTGTGGAACATGGATGAAGAATATGACCGATTTATTTGCAACTTGCATTTGACGTCTTACGATGAAGATAATATTGGGGATCAGTAAATTAATGGGATTATTTTCAAATTTTTTCTATCTAACTTTTCATTCATCACATGTTGCGTGCATGGATCAAATTTGAAGGGTAGGGTTATATTTCAAACTGAACGGAAAAATTTATTGTAACCCTTGTAAATTGACAGGTTAAAATAAATTATTCTTTTCATATGAAAACTAAAAAAAAAAAAGATTTCATTCAGAAAATCATTATGTTATAACTCATTAATTATAAAATTGTTTATCATTGGAATATGTAAATCCAATATTTTCAAATATTGAGAAATTTATTATAAACCCCTTTATCATTTGTTGATAGAAGAAAAATTCTAAATATTCATGACTTCATTATTTAAATTAAAATGTTGATGATTTGAAGGATATTGAAATTTTCAAAAAAAAAAGAAAAAGATTGCAGTTTGAAATTGACAAAACTAAATTTAATTTGATAGAATTACAATTTTTGTTGATGTTTATATGATTCTCACCTCCTTATAGTTATTTCCTTATGATTAATAACAAGATTCACTTTCATACAACAATTATCATAGAATAACTATACATTCAAAATATCAACTACAAAATTGCAACAAAAATAACAAGATATAGAAATATTAACCATGCACAAGAGAACAAGAGTTTATCCTGGGAGACCCAAAATTGGGAGAAAACATCGCAACCTTTCTCTAGAATAATTTAGTCCAAGAAATTACCAGTACATCACCATCAATATCCAAAATACCATACAGATAATATCCTCCCCGAGGATAGAATCACCAGGACCTAGCTCCTCAATAATACAACCAAGAATAAATAGGAAAGAGCTTCTCCAAGTGTGGTGCATTCTCCAAGATAACCAGTAACCCAAAAATAATGAAATTTCCAAAACTGCAGCTGCAACTGCCTTGTGCGCATTCCAAAAGGAGTTTTCTGACTTTAAAAATGAAATGAGCTAGTCATGTATTTATACTATTTTGGGTGCTAGTATGTGGCCAACTTCTTATATCTATGTCTTCAATTTTATTATTATTTTTCCTCTAGGACTGACCTCTCTTCCCAGGTCTTCAACTTCTTCTTGGGGCTTCTGTAATGGTGTAGATGGGTCTTCTTGTACTTTATTGGGGAGAATTATTTCCCGAAGTTGCTAATATTCAACACTCCCTCTCAACGAGGGAGGAATTATCCATGCTTGGACTTATTCTGTCATAGAAAGATTTTCCTCATGAGCCATGTTCATGTTCCACCTCCACACATGCATTTCATCCATGAATATGCATGTGATAACATCTTGATTCCATCCACTCCTTGACATGATAAGGACTACACCTAGGCCATTCACCACTAGCAAATCATCGTGAGTGAATGAATCATTACCCTTGGTCAAGTCAGCACTAGCATAACCCCATGGAATACCAATTTGGAATAATTTCTATGTGATTCTTATATGGGTCACTCACCACTAGCAATCCATGTGGATGCGTCAATCATTCCCTTTTGGTCATATCCGCACTAGAATAACCCCATGCATGACCAATATAGGAAGAATGTCTACCCAAACCTGGAGAACATCAACATACCTGGGTCATTCACCACTAGCAGGGCTCGATGAGTGAATGAGTCATTCTCCCTTCATCATATCAACACTAGCATAACCCCATTCATGACAAATTTATGGGAGAGTGTATACCTAATGCTATCAACATACCTGGGACATTGACCACTAATAGAGCCCCATGAATGACTGAATCATTCTCCCTTGGTCATATCAGTACTATCATAGCCTGGTGCATGACCAATCTAGGAGAACGTTTTTATGATGTTGAAACATCAACGCTCATCACTAGCCAAATCAGCATGGCTAATCCTCTGTATCATCTTTCTTATCCAAATTCGTATGGCCACTCTGGGAGGATATTTGTAGTATTCTCATATGTGGATAAGTACTAGAGCTTCACTTATCCTTTTGGTACCATGTCTCATATGAAGTCCTACAATAATTGATCAAACAATGGATAGAATTAATAACAAATTGACATTAACAAGATTCTCATGAATGATTAAAGAGTTCAACCATCAATAACAATGCTGCAAATAAGATAATATAACAACAATAATAAATATTCCACGACAACAAGAAATTGATAACGAAGTTCACCAATATGTGGTGACGTCTTCGGGCCCGCTTCCAAGTGGAGGACCTCTTTATTGATCTTCAAATGCTAAAGTTCTATTTACAATGGTTCCTTGTTGTTACAAACAAGATTTTGATATGTTGTACAAGACCTCCTTGTGAATATGTACACATGCCTCAACAAAATCCTCTCAAAACATGACAAAATTTCCCTCAAAACATGACAAATGGGCCAAAAACTTTAACTCTTATTTACATTCCCTGCATACAAAGTACCCTCTCAAGATCAATAAGAATGGTTTATATAGTTTTTAGGCTCAAATGGGGAATCCAAAATTCCCACAAATATTTGGCCTCTTTTTTGGATCAAATCCCCCTCCAAATGGCCAAGAAATCTCCAAAGACGGCCAATGTGGGCCAAAACTATAGGAAAATAACCCACCTGTGAAACAAAAATCAAACTTAACCCCAAGGGCCTAGGCGCACGCTCCAAAACAGGGTCATATGAAAATAAATGGCCAAGAACCAACCCCTAAGGGCTACACGCTAGCCCTTTCACCGCAAGTATAGGTCACATGGCATAATATCATATGACCACACCCACCAATTGTGCGCATATGCACTTGGTCACCGCCCTGAGTGCATGCACAATATGTGCCGGTGGTTAAGCCTGGATTCGTGGCACCCTTTGTTGAAACTGTAGGTGGATATCCCCCTTAATAGATATGGTCATATATATCAATAAGTCTATGGGTTGGGGATAGGCCCCAGCCCCATCCCCCTTCTGCCTCAGCTTTGCATTTAAAACTCTTTATATTATAAACTAGGCTTGGATAAACAAGTCCCAACATGGTGCACTGGCATCCGACCTATCCATACCACTTCCCCTTCCAAGAGTTCATGTGGTCGAATCTCATGAGCTCCAAAATTTTTATCAAACCAAAAAATGATGGAGTGCCACATGACACCTTTTCATTTGCCCACAAAAAGTGTCACTTGTCAAAACGAGATTGGACCACTGTCATGTATATAGTCAGCCTACTATTTTTCTTCCACATGTCTCAATGATATGTTAGCCTAATGACACCATCATGACGTTGGCAGTGACTTTCTGCCAGTTGACCTGTTGACTTTTTGTCTGTTTGGGAAAAATGATAAAAATGCAACAACTCTTGCATACTGAGTCAATTTTAAGAAGTAAATATATGGACATAATCAATGCAATGATATGATCGTAGTGGATTTTTTTCCATCTGATTCATAGAACTTTCATTTTTGAGCATTGTTTGGACCTAGGAAGCCTTTTGGATCATTCCTCCCCACTTGGAAGCTTTTGGACCACCAAAAGTCTGGTATCAGTTGGTAAATAAGTGAGGATATTGTGTCGTCACCTTTCTGGTCTTCATACACTTGGAATGAATTGGATTTTTTCCCTTCAATCCCACTTGAAGATACTCCACATCGCCCCTACGAGAAGTACATACTCTTTTGTCCAAAATGGCGTCTTCCTACAAATCATTCATATATTCAGGAGAAAAATATTCTATGGTAGGAATCTAAAAATTCTCTCCTTGATCCTCAATCATAGGAGGTTCATACAATCTCAATTTTTCCACATTTACAACTGAATAAATTTTCATATATGGAGGCAATTCTAACTGGAAAGCATTAGTACCAATATTTTCTAAAATTTTGAAAGGACCATAACGAATTGGTTTAAGATTTTTACCTTCTCCTTGCATCCTTTCCTTGCTGATGTATAACTAGACTTGATATCCTAATTTGAATTGATGATCAACTTGATCCATATCATTCCTCGCCTTGTACTTTCCTTGGATTTTCTCCAACTGTTCATGTACCGTCTGATGAATCAACTAGATCCGTTTAATGAACTTTGTAGCCCTGTCCACATCACTGTTTCATTCTGCTGCAATGTATTTCCCAAATACAAAATCCAAAGGATATTTTGGTAAGTACCCCAAACATGTTTAAAATGGATATCTCTAAGTAGAAGAATGCTTGGCTAAATTATATGCATGTTGTACATAACATAAATGTTCATCTCAAAGCTTCATATGTTTGTTGCAATATGCCCGAAGTAGATGCACTACAATTATGTTCACCACCTCTGTCTACCTGTTCATCTGTGGATGAAATGTTGTGCTCTTCTTTGTTATGGTGTCCATAAGTTCCCACAATCTTGACCAAAATTTCCCTAGGAACCTGCAGTCTCAATTAGATACGATAGAAGTAGGTAACCCAAAATGAACCCATACATTTTCAAAGAACATTTGAGTTGGTTTTTCAGCTGTGACTTGCTTTTTACAAGGAATTAGAATACACATATTTTTAAACCTATCCATAACTACATACACACAATCATGACCTTTTCTAGACATATACAATCGCCCCACAAAATCCATAGATACACATTCCCATGGTCTAGAAAGAATAGGAAGTGGAGTGTACAATCCTATCTTTTTGTTACTTGGTTTGCTTATTGCACACATAGTACATCCTTTTTCATACTTAGACACATTTTCATGCATTCGACGCCAATAACAAAATCTTTGTAATCGAGCAACTGTTTCTTCTACACCAAAATGTCTTGCTATAAGAGAAGTATGTGCCTCCCTGATTGCATGGACTCTTTCACTATCCGGAATACATAATTTTCCCAAATGATACAGAAGTTTTTTTTTAATATGATAATTCAATTCTTCTGCTCTTTTACCATGACTTAAAGTTGCATAGACTTCCTTAAAATATTTTTCCTCGGCATATTGTTCAATGTAACTTTAATGAGTAATTGAATTGTGCTTAAGGATTGTAGCAATTTTACTGGGAGCCTAGATAAGATATCAACAACTTTATTATGAACACCCTTTTTATATCTAATGACCCAATGAAATTGTTGTAAAAACCCCATCGATCTAAAATGCCTTGATTGTTGTAGCTTAGTTTGTGATTGTAGATACTATAATGGTTGATGATCAGTATGTATTATTGTTTCTTTGCCCATTAAGTAATTTTTCCACTTTTTAACAGTTTGTACTAGAGCATAAAATTCTTTATCATAGGTTGGATAGTTAATTACTGTTGTAGTGAAGATCTCAAAATGATAGCATATGGGTTTTTTTTGTTGCATAAACACTTCCCCCATGGCATAGTCGCTTGCATCGGCTTCAATTTCAAAATATTGTTGCATATTTGGAAATGTCAGAACATGATTTGTACTAATTTTTAATTTCAAAGTATCGAAAGCCTTTTGTTGGCTTCATCCCCACTAGAATCCTCTTTTCACACTTGTCAAAGCATGTAAATGTGTTGCAATTAGAGAGAATTTTGCAATAAACTTCCTCCAATACTGTGTTTCCCCCATGAAACATCTTACTTCAGTTAGATTTGTAGGCTTTGTCCAACTTACAATGACCTCAACTTTAGAGGGATCAATCTTAAGTTCTCCACCCCCTACAATTTAACCCAAATATACAAGAGATTTTTTTCCAAATTCACACTTTGACAACTTTATAAAAAAAAATTCTCTCTACAACACTGAAAGTATCTTCCTAACATGTTGGACATGCTCTTCCCTGGTTCTACTGAAAATAATAATATCATCTAAGTATACTATTACAAACTCATCAATGAATGGCCTGAATACATCGTTCATAACCCGCATAAAAGTAGCAGGTGCATTAGTATGCCCAAATGGCATCACTAACCATTCAAACAATTCATATTTTGTTTTAAAAGCAGTTTTCCATATATCCTGTTCAACAACCCTGATCTGATGGTAACCACTTCTTAAGTCAAACTTAGTAAAATAAACCGCATGTTTCAATTGATCTAATAAATCATCAATGTGAGGCAAAGGGTAATGATTGTTTACCGTGATCTTGTTCAAGGCTCGAAAATCCACTCACATTCACCATGTGCCATATTTATTTGGCACCAAAATGATAGGTGACCCACATGGAGAATAACTTGGTCTGATGACCCCTTGTTCAACCAGCTCTTGTACCTGTTTCTTTATCTCTGCATTTTCCAAAACTGATAACGTGCACATTCCAATGTTAGGAAGAGGAACATGCCGCTACAATTGTATCACATGTTCAACTTGTCTCTTTGGAGGTAATTCTTTCGGGACTTGAAATATCTCATCATACTCAAAAAAAATTCTAACTAAATCATCTTTTAATTTTGTATCACAATATTTGAAAGTATCAATTTCAACAGTGTCTTTAGATTTTACAACCATTAGTAAATATCTCTTACTGACATTTACAATTCTCTTCATTTTCCCTGAGTTGATTATTGATAGATTCAATTTCTTCTGATGAGCCCTTACAATATATTCTTTTACATATTTAGTTAATTGATACTTATTGTCTTCACTATAGAATATTTCCTTTATATGATACAAATATGGACTCCTAAGTACAATACCACATATATCTAGTGGAATGACATCCAACTCAATCTCATATATAAACTGTGAATTGACAGAAAACTTTAGGACACATTGTCTATCCACTTGCAATTGATTATCATTATGAATCCATCCTAAAGGATATGGTTTCATATAAGGTTTAGTGATTAATCCCAACTTTTTAACAATTGTCTCTGATATCAAATTTACTTGTGAGCCACTTTCAAATAGAGTATCAATTTGTTTATGTTTGGAAATTACTCTTATATGAAAATTTTTATTTCGTTTGACCTCATCAACTTCATTATCAACTTTTAAATACTGAACTGAAGAACTTGTACTAGCTTCATAATTTTTACCTTTGATTCCTGTGACTGTGACCTTGGTCTCATCTCTCGAATCCGACCCCAAATTTGTTTGAGTTGTTCCAGTTGTCTTTGACATCCCTTTGAACTTCTCTTTACCGTTGCCTTTGAATTTTCCTTCAGTAGGTTCAAATGGTTTAACAAAATCAACATTTACATTCTTTCCTCTAGATTAAAGATGAGTCACTTGCACACACACCTTGTCTAAAATAGTTGGATTAAACATAAGAATGGTATGTTGCAAATAACTATTCAAACCACCTATATACTTAAGAAATTTCTCTTGAGTATCCAATGGTATTCCGAACAATAAAGATATTTTTCAAAACTATTGTGTATAAATTTGAACCGTTTGTCCTTTTAATTGTCTAAAGTTCTACCATGACATAATAGCTTGTTGCATGTAAGCTAGAGGATAAAATTTATTTCGTAAAGAGGATGTAAAATCAAGCCATGAAGAGAGAGACTTACCAAAATTTTTAAGATCATGTTTTTTCCTGCTTTCCCACCACACAAGGGCGGTTGCTCCCATTTTGAGACTAGCAAGCTAGATCATAGTCTCCTCATCTATGATTTTCTGTATCCTGCCATACACTTCAATTTGTCTTATCCAATTATCTAAATTTTCTGCATTTATTTATCCATCATACAAATGAAACTCAAACTTAATATCAAGTTTTAACAAAGGCATATTAGACTTATTCTCATGTGTTTGTTTGTGTATGGTAGATGTTGTAGAATGAGAACTAGCATTTGAAGTAGAACTTGAAGAAGAAGGAGAAGATGGTGGTGAAGGTGGTGTGGGAGGAGGCTTTGAAGATTCTCATTTCCCTTCACTTTTTCACTTCATTAAAATTTATCCCAAAACCGGTTTCTTTCTCTCCAAGAAATCATCATATAACACTTTTATCATTTCTGACATGGAGAAAAAATCATCTTTGAGCTTCTTGGTTCGTGGAGAAGTTTTTCCTTCTGAAGCCATTCTTTTCTTCCTCAAAACTTGTTCTATATTAGAAATGAATTCATCCAATGATCCTTCTCCTCTTCGAGATTTGGATCTCATGAGCATCCAATCCTGCACTTGTTAAACCTTTCAAAACAACCAAAAGCTCTGATACCAAAATACTTGATCCAAAAATGGAAGGAATTAATAACAAATTGACATTAATAAGATGCTCATGAATGATTAAATATTTCAGCCATCAATAACCATGATGAAATTAAGATAAGATAACAACAATAATAAAGAGACAATGAAAAAAAGAACTTGATAATATATTTCACCAATATGTGGCTGCGTCTCCGGGCCCGCCTCCAAGTGGAGGACCTCTTTATTGATCTTAAAATGCTCAAGTTGTCTTTACAATGGATCCTTTTTGTTACAAAATGACTTATGATCTGATGTACAAGACCTCCTAGTGAATATGTACACATGCCTCAACAAACTCCTCTAAAAACATGACAAAATGCCCCTCAAAACATGAAAAATGGGCCAAAAACTCCAACTCTTCTTTACATTCCTTGCATACAAAGTACCCTCTCAAGATCAATAAGCCTGGTTTATATATATTTTTAGGCTCATTTGGGGAATCCCAACTTCCCACAAAGACCTGGCCTCTTTTTGGGATCAAATCCCCCTCCAAATGGCCAAGAAATCTCCAAAAACGCCCAATCTGGCCAAAACTATAGGGAAATAACCCACCTGTGTGACAAAAATCAAAATTGGTCCCAAGGGCCTGGGAGGGCACTCCAAAATAGGGTCATATGGAAATAAATGGCCAAGCTCCAGCCCCTAATGGCTATGCACTGGCATTTTCACCACAAGTATAGGTCACATGGCATAATATCATATGACCATGCCCCCCAATTCTGCGCCTATGCCCTTGGTCACCACCCTGGTCACATGAACCATATGAACCGGTGGTTAATATTGGATTCGTGGTTCCCTTTGTTGAAACTGTAGGTGAAGCACCCCATTAATATTTTTGGTCATATATATCAATAAGTCCAAGGGCTGGGGCTAGTCCCCAACCCCCTTCCGCGTCCGCTTTGCATTTAAAACACTTTATATATTATAAAGTGGGCTTGTATAAACAAGTACCAACGTGGCACATTGGCATATGACCTATCCATAACACTTCCCCTGCCAAGGGTTCATGTGGTTGAATCCCATGAGATCCAAAAATTTTATCCAACCAACAAATGATGGGGTGCAACGTGGAAGCCCACATCTGGGCCACATGGCACCTTTTCATTTTCCCACAAAAGGTGCCACTTATCGAAACAGGATTGGACCACTGTCATCTGCCCAATCAACCTGCTACTATGTTTCCATGTGTATCAATGCTATGCCAACATGATGATTTCATGCTGATGTCATTATTGACTTTCTTCCTATTGACATGTTGACTTTTTACCTATTTGGGAAAAACTATCATAGTGCAATAAATCTTGCATATGACACATGTTTGAGGAAGTAAATATATAGATAGAATCAACGAGATGATCCGGTCGAAATGGAATTGGTTTCATTTGATTATGAGAAATTTCATTTTTGAGCATTTTTTGGACCTAGGGAGCCCCTCATGGATTAATAATCATTTGAAGTTGCAAAACTTCATGAATTGCAACACTGTCTGTGAAATAATCCATCTCTATTGTAATGAATCCTGTAGAATCCTTTTTCCAACCTATCCTAGAAATCGTAATTGATTCCATGATGAAGCAACACCTTGCAATTATTGATCTGTCTACTCCACTCACTGCTTAATTGAAATCTGTATATCTCTCTAGCCTCACTTTAGGACCTGAGACAAAACATATCGAATGGTACCATGCTTCACTATCACCCACTTGAAATTCCTTATATTCCACCAAATAATGGCCTAGGGTGATCACTGTAAATAAAATTTCTAGCCTGGAATTAACCATGTAGATCAAGGATCCAATCTACTTCTTATGCATTGAGTGATCCATCAAATTTGAATCTAAAGTAGAATCACTCAACTTCTTCAGATTTGTCATCATAGGTTTAGTCATGGAATTCCAATCCATCATATCAAATCTCATCTATATCCCTTGAATGAGGAATATCTCATATGATCTAATCACACCTTTAATCCTAATAGTACATCTGACCAAGATCCTCCATCTCGAAATGTGAGGCCAACTCCCTCTGTCACTGGAGTACTTCTTATTGTCCATTCTTCCTAATTGGCTGCTACCTCTATGACCGAGACAGAGTCTATATCGAATCCTCCTGACTGGCTATCTCCTTTTTCACTGTAGCAAGATCACATATCCTAGAAGATTCTTTCCTCTGAAGCTTTTTTCCGGCCTCCTCAACTCATGACACCTTTCTCTCACTCCTGGGAAATTTCTCTCTCGCACCTGGATCTAGGTTGGGGGACTCCCTCTGAATAATCCTCTCTCTCTTGAGCCAACTAAATCTCTCTAATATGAGGATCACTTTATACATTCTTGGTTAAAACCAATCTCATCAAGTATCCAACGATCCTAGAGTACCATGCTCCCACTAAAACATGACTCCCTATGAGTCTGTACAATCTCTGGAGCCATTTTCTACATTTTCATATTCTGAATTCTGATCTCTAATGAACTGTCCTACGAGGTTACTCCTCCCTACTCGATTCTGAGGGATGACGTTGTTGTAGCAATATTTTCCTCACCCTATGCAAATTTTCTCATAAGGCCTTTTCTCATTTCCCTATGCAGACTGTAGGTCCCTTTTTGCAAATCCCATAACTAAAAACAATATTTTTCCACATATACATGCCCTACCTATTGTACATCATTCATATATGTAGGTTTCGCCACTATAACCCACGTACATCATTTTTTGTGCCCAAAATTGAAAAATGGTGTTGGGTTTCCATGTAACATCATGAGCTCCATGATCCTTGACCTTGCATATACTAGAAACGCTCTGACTTGACCCTTCAGTGTCACTTGAAGGTTATAAATGGGCCAAATTTGAGCTATGGAAAAGAGGGGAACAATTCAATTTTGAGAGAAAAGTTAAGTTGGAGAAATTATTCACTTCATATTGAGTTTGCATCCCTTTGTCCTTTTAAGTCTGAACACATTGTTTAGTCGCCAAGCTCTTCGCTACGTGATTGAGAACCACATTGTCTCTCTTATATGAGCTTGCCTTTGGTGGAGGATTGAAGTGGTGGAGGCCCAACTAGAAGGGACTTACTTTCTCGGTTCTGAACCATGCCGACATGGAAGTTAGTAATTCATACACTTATGTTGATTACATTTTAATAGAAATACTCTTTTCTCGTCCAATTAATATCTTGCAAATATTTGAATTGTTATTCCATGGGCATATTTTTTATGAATGTTGATGGATTATGCTATTGAATGTGATAAATTTATATATTATCACCATGTTCTTGTGTTTATTGGTTATTGAGGACTAGTTGTAGGTGTATTTCTTTGAGTCAAGTGATCAATGGTGGACTTCATCGAACGTCCAGACGAGGTAGGCTCTTTGTATTGTATTGTTAGCATATTTGGGATTAGAGTTGATTTCTGTAGTCATTTACATCTTTTGTGGTTTTCCCCTTTCCATAGAGAGATTTTCCTCATAACATAATGTGAAGGAGAACTCTTCTAACGAAAGAGGTCAGAATATTCCTTTCTTGTAGTTAGTTTGTTGGGACTGAAAAAGGGTTAAACTATCACCCAATAAATGACTTTTCATGATTTTATCAATCTTGAAGAATAATGAAGCATGTTCGAATGGATTGAAAGGTTACTAAAACATTTCTCCTCTATAAGTTCCTGTATTAAATAGACATCATGGGGAAAAAAATGTCAGTAATACATTAAAAGCGAACGAAAATTACGGAAAAATATCAAATAAAATGAAATTTCAATGTGAAAAAGGTTTTAACAAACCTAGTTTGTAAGTGGTGAAAAGAAATTTGGGTGAAAAAATCTAGTTTATTTCACTTTTCAATTTCACCTACCTCTATTTGAAATTAGAGTTAATTTTTGTAGTCATTTCTATATGTTGTGGTTTTCCCCTAGCCATAGAGAGATTTTCCTCGTAGCAGAATTGGCGAACATACTGGGGATAGAATCTTCTTTTCAGTGTTTGGAGTGTTTTTCTCCTTTGATTTCTCTCAATTATTTTGAGTTTCTTGTCGTATGACTGCGTGACATCCTCTGTTCATTCTAAGTCTGAGTTTCTTAGCTTTCTCCTTATCCTGGCTGTGTTTTCACACATATACACGGGTTTTTACTTGATAGTCACGCACATACACATGTTTTCCTTGTGCAAGAGGCATATATACACAATTTTCTCATGAACAATCGCGTACATCTTCCTTTTTTCTTGGTAGATGGGTTTGATGTTTTTTATGTATGTTTTGATCATTGTTGAGTCTTCTTGGGTCTTTGTTATGACTGTTAAGTGTCTGTGGAATGATAGGAAACCTTTCTTTGGTTGAATTTTTGGAAGGTGCCTTTCTCATCATCCTTTTCATTTGATTGTCCTTGCATCTTGGGCTGGGTGTTTTCTTCTTGATATCCTACTTGGTTTGTCTCTGTTTACATATAGTAGAATCTTTATATCAAGTTTGTTTTCAATCCTTCATTTTCATTCTTTTACATTGAAAATAAAAACATATTAGTCATTTTTCATTGATAGCATTTGATCTTTTGGGTTCTTATCATTGATCTTAGTACATGTATGGAAATATTGCATTTTATTTCGAATTGTAGAACTATATTGAAGATTGCATTTTAAAAAGCTTATCATTTGCTGGGAATTGAAGTTAGGACTTTGCATTTTATTCATATTCATTTATTCTACTTGTTGAGTCATAACACCATTAGTTTCATGTCCGGGCCTTTTTGAGTAAGCAAGGCAGCTAAAAGTAACACTATAATTTAAAATTGATTAGAAATGATTTTATTTTCTAGGGTACACAAACTAGCTTAGGATTTTGAGCCTTGGAATAGGATTTTGTGAGTAAAATTCTCCAAGGGTATTAAATCAACATATGTGTATGACTAAGGGAGTGGAGAAATCAATTGTATAATTGGTGATGTCAGAAGGCTCTGCTTACACTGGAGTTAAGCACGAGGTTGTTTGAGGTTGGTTAAGGGGATATCCCCCCAATACCTTCTTAGAATTAGACATATTTCTAGGGATCTATTCGTATATTAGGATATTGCTATTACCTTTACCTCTGTGAGAGGTGGTACTTTTGAGGTTTTGGGATTTGTTACCCTACCCATACAGTGGATCTGACTTATGACTATTCTCCTACGCATTGGTTATATCATGGTTTCTTAGTTTATTGACATAGGTAACACACAGGTTATTTGCAGGGGTTATTCTGTAGGTACCCTGGGCCAGATAAGGGTCAAACAACACACAACCTTTATGGAGGATTACCTTTGTGGTGGATCTTACCGACTAGTTGTTAATCCCACGAGGTCCTTTATAACTAATTTTGATACCTCCGATATTTAGAAGGGAGTCTCAGGCCCCTCTTGGGTGAGGCATACCTACTTTAGGGAGGGAGGCCCCTTTCAACCATTTTATCCTGTTTGTGTGCATATTGGCCTTTTGTTCATTTTGGTGTGTTCTTTGACTATTAGTTGACCTTAGGATTTTTTTATTGTGTCGTGAGTTTTTATCATGGATAGAGGAGTCCCTTGGACTCCATCTTTTAGAGCTACCTCCCCCATGACATTCGCTCATTCTGTGGGGATTAATTCATCTGTGTTTTATAATGGTATATGGAACCATGATACTCAATCAATACCTTGGGACTCTAATCATTCCCTCTTAATATGCCTCTGCATACACTCGGGGGCACGATGGATCTGTTTTCTATATCTTCATTTGATAGGGGCCATATCCCCCAACCGACTCTCACAGTCGGAGGTTAGAATCTCTCGTCTTACAGATCCTATCCTAGTCCCTCTTTTTCAGGAGCAAGTGGTACAATGGGTGGTTATTCTTCTTATTACGCCCCATCCATATATCCCTCATACGCTATGCCAGTTCCTATGAAAACTTTTCCCATGACATACCTCCATCCATCCTCTAATATTTCATATGGAGGGAGTCAATTTAATGGTACGGTCTACCCCTTTCATGGAATCCCTTCATCTGGGGGCAATGTATATCCTCAGCCGAATAACAAATGTCATGCCTTTATCTCTTTGAAAACATATGCTTTGGTGATTATTCCCTTACTAACCTCTATGGATCAACTGATAGAAGGATACTACCCTGTCAGACCGAGATAGGGTGGAGACCTGAATCCTTCCTAGTCTACAATTTCTCAAAACCAATATTTCCCGTGACATTGGTCTCAAATGCCAATCACCGCCACCAATCTGGTCACTACAAGTCATACTGGAGTTGTATCACCAACCTCTGTTAGTCATGTTGGAGATTGGTCGACAACCTCTGTGAGTCATGTTAAAGACCAACAACTAGTCGTTATAAGTCATGCTAGGGGAACCACTCTAGTCGTCATGAGTCATCCTAACATCACATCTCCAACCTCTACGCATCATGTAGGAGATAGACCACCAGTCAGTGCCATTCATGCCAAGAGAATATATCCAACCATTGTGAGTGACGGTGGGGGAATTCCTATGATTGAGAAACCTAGACATATAATACGTAATCCCAAGTTCTATGTAGGATTTGAAATGGATATCACCTTACTCATTTGTGCCCTGCTACTGCTGTGGTACAAGAAGTGTGGTCCTTTCCTGGGGCCCTTCGGGTTTGAAGTCATCTTTGTCTTCCCAACCTTCTTTGGTTGATACAACGGTCATGTCGATGCAATATTCGAATGACGCCCCTTTCCCTTTAGGGGGTAATGCACTTCTTGACCTTGTTGTATTTCATCTTGTTCAATCAGTGGTCGTGCCAAAGCCATTTTCAGGTGACACCATGGCTATTTTTTGGGATGATGCATCTCTTGGCCTTGATGTCTCGCATCATATTCAACCAATGGTTGAAGAAGTGGCCATGCCAATGCAATATTAGGTCGACCCCGCTCTTCTCTTGAAGCGCAACAATTATAAGGAGGTGATATTGTCGATGCAATATTCACTCGGCCCCACTCTCGTTTTGGGGAGTGGAATGTCTTTCGATCATGTCATTTACATTTCTAGTCCTGCACCTTTTGAACACGAGTGATTTTTTCTCTCTCCAAGTACTCTCCCTCCAATTATTCAAGAGGCTCCCTTTGATTGGGATGGTCTTGTGGGGTATCAAGTTCCTTCTCCTATTCCCTTTCAAGTGAGAGGCATTCTTTGATGCATATTTGGGAAGGTAACCTCCATAGGTATTTCATCCCCCTCTGCATGGAAAGCTATGGTTTTTCTCAAGCTTGTTTCAGCTCTTCGTAAGTTGATGACCTTTCACATAAGTTCTACACGGGAGCCTTGGCCTCCCCCAAGACATGCCACCTAGAAAACTCCCTACGAGTATGATTTAAGCTCTTTTCCGACTCTCTCAAAAAGTGAAATGATTATCGAGTGAACTTGTCTCTTTCAAACTCATTAATTGGAATTGAAAGGTCGTGAGTCTTGGTTAATCTCTTTTCTGACTCTATCAAAAAACAAAAAAGATTGTCGAGTGAACTTTTCTCTTTCATACTCGTAAATTGGATTTGAAGGGATGTCTATTTGGCACAAGTTTACACCTTTTTCAATTCAAGTAGACTAAGACTATGAAAAGGGACATTTTTTGGCGTTAAGTTCTAATTTCATCTTATTATATCTCTTTCAATATTGAGCCTATTGTTGGTTGTCACTTTTACATTATAATCCTATCACCTCAACAATTTGCATCACCAGCCAAGCAGAGCATTTTTTATATCCTTTGTAGCTTGACACCCTTTACCCAAGAGGAGACATTCCCCTGACTGTCCATCTTCTGCATGCACCTCCTTGCATTGAGCATAGGTATTTTACACTGTTGGAACTAGTGGCTTACTTGTGACACTCATTTCCTCCTCTGTATCATAGCATTCATTTGACTATGAAAAAATAAAAAAAGATAGGCGGGAAAAGAATATTATATTATATTGGTAGTAGTCGTGTTCCCTTTGAATAAAACAAAAAAAAATTGAGTCCACTTTTCATCAAAATTTTGGGTTTAGCATGACCTTAGGAAGCTGAGCTCATTATAGAGAGTTTACTCCCCCGACTAGTTACTCTTCCTGTCCCTATGGAGAGTTTGATTTATGCTTCCTACATCTCAAAGTTTCATCATTGAGTCTATGCTTCCAGAGTCTTCCATATGTGTCATTCTCTTGTTCAGAGGATGTCTATAAACCTGTGTCATCCATTCCTTAGAACTCTTGAATTTTCATGTCGACCATACCCTCAGTGTGTCTTATAATTACATGAATTTGTAGTCCTATCATGCACCCTAGTCCTACTTTCATCATTGGTAGGTAACAATGAACCCAACTATCGACATTTCATCATTGGTCACTGACTAGGTGGTTTCCCTTGTGTTCAACAACAAGAAATCTATTTTCACATTAGCCTTATTGGTGATTTCCTCACTTTGGTCAGAATTTTTCCCTATTGGATTCTATTTAGAGGGTGTTTTTCGTGTACCACTTACATCTGGAATAGGCGAAAGATGCACATGGTCATTTCTTCATGAACATGTTCTTCGTCTGATTTCCTCCAAATGATCAAGATATTTCTTTGTACCTTGTGCTAAATGATGACATATGCCTTAATTCTCTCCTTTCAGTGTGTCTCCTTCCATCAACTTCAACCCATCTATTCTAGATATGAGACCTAGAGTCCTATGAGTACCTAGAGGCTTCCAGTCATTAGTGGCAGGTTCTTTGTCCATCGACAGTTTGGAATACACCAATGTCTCCCGATCGATGGATTCTTCAATTGTTTGACCCAAACATCTTTATTCACACTTGTAAGAATGTACTCGATGCCTTGGTACCTACTTTCATTATTGGTAGGTTGTCTCGTGTTTGTTAACGATATACATTAATGATTGGTAATCAAATGAAGTCTCATTGTGTTCGACCTCAACTCCTTTATTCATAGGATGTAGACTTGCACCTTTGGTGGAACATGTAGAAGACTTGAAGACATCAGTTCATATTCGTAGCTTTCCTGAGTTTTTTCTATTTTTCATTGGACCAGTACCTATGTGACTTTGGTGATCATGGGAGATCAAATTATACTCCATTGTATATAGATATATTCATATTGATTTTGAGACTAGTTTTACTGGGTCTTTTTCATGACTACAACAACCTCTGGCATGTAGCTACCTTTGTATTTCCTATTCATGGCCATGAACAAATGTTTGGTATATTTTCACATGGATCTGTAGTGTAATTCAAATTGGAAGCCATGTGTGCAAAGTCAGTATAGATTGTAATGCATAACTAGTTCATCCAGTCGAGTCTCCATTACTCCACTTCTAGGTATTATAATTCATTTCGGCCATCGTAGATATTCCTCTGACCTCACACATTAGGGGACATCGGTTATAGAAATATTTACCTCACCCTATGAAAATTTTCTCAGAAGGCCTTTTTCCACTTCCCTATGCAGACTTAAAGTCAGGTTTTGCAAATCCCATAGCTAAAAACAATATTTTTCCACATATACGCACCCTACCTATTGTACACCATGCGTATATATAGGATGCACCACTACAACCCACGTACATTAGGTTTTGTGCCCGAAATTGAAAAATGGTGTCAGGTTTCCATGTCATGTCATGAGATCCATGATCCTTGACCTTCCATATATTGGAAGCATTCTGACACGACCCTTCTGTTCTACATGAAGGTTATAAATGTGCCAAATCCAAGCTATGGAAAAGATGAGAAGAATTCAACTTTGAGAGAAAAGTTAATTTGGAGAAATTATTCACTTCATATTGAGTTTGCATCCATTTATCCTTTTAAGTCTGAACACATTGTTCATCCCCCAATCTCTTCCCTACTTGATTGACAACCTCATTGTCTCTCTTAAATGAGATTTCCTTTGTTGGAGGATTGAAGTGGTGGATGCCCAGCTGGAAGGGACTTACTTTCTCGGTTCCGAAGTATGCCAACACAAAAGTTTGTAATTCATTCACTTCTGTTGATTACATTTTAATAGAAATACTATTTTCTTGTCCAACTAATATCTTGGAAATATATGAATATTTATTCCATGGATGTATTCATTATGAATGTTGATGGATTATGCTATTGAATGTGCTAACTTTATATACTATCACCATATTATTATGTTTCTTGGTTGTTGAGGACAAGTTGCAAATGCATTTCTTTGAGTCAAGTGCTCAACGGTGGAATTCATCGAAAGTATGGACGAGGTGGGCTCTTTATATTGTCTTTTTATAATATTTGATTATATATCATATTTGAGATTAGAGTTGATTTTTGCAGTCATTTTCGTCTGTTATGGTTTTCCCCTAGCCATAGAGATATTTTCCTTGTAAAAAACACGCTCTGAAATCTAACATCCTGTGAACTGGTACTAGGTGGAGTCATCTGCCTCACTAATGGTGGAGTCACATAATCCTCCTCATCAATATCCATGTGGAATGTTTTGTATCCCACAAAGGTATCCTTGTTTGCAGAATGTTATAACTTTGTCTTCTTCACCTTCGATATATGGATGTGTATTGTCATGTATACAAATCCATGTCTTGATATCATGCTCCATGTTTCAAACTAGATACCATCTCATTTGTTTCCTCTTGCAACTGTCACTATAGATCCCTCTCAGAGCTATCACCCATGACCTACCTGGAACAAGATAAATAAATAAAAATAGCATAAAAGAACAATATTCTTATGATAATGAAATAGGAACAAGAATAAAAAATATGGGAAACATGAACAACATTTTTCCAATGTTGTTACCAATCATTCCTCCATGGTAACCTACCCAGAAGAAAACAAGAAAAAAATACAAGAGAAATACTTTTCTAGTGTTGTGAACTCCATAGTAACCCTCTCCTGACAAATACAACAACCAAGAACATATCCTATAATAGATCGATTCTATATTTCAAAAATGTGCATCATTAGTACTAAACAATGAGCATTGACATAATGATTATTGTACTAGCAATATTCAAGTGTCACTAAACATTTGATAGAAAAAATTACTCAACAATAATATAACTCTAAAGACTATTGTCATGGTTACAATATTTATTTAATATGCAAGAATATAAAAAATATCAAACATGATATGCAAACCTAGATTCTTAATTTCTAGAAAGGGTGCACTATTCCACCGGATGCACTAGATACAATGATCCCTTTGGGTCATTGTTTGGAAAAGGTCCCTTGTACATCCCTTGGAAACAACCTCATATTCTGCTAAATGATATAACTTGTAAACATATATAAGTGCATACCTATGAAATTATTAGCACCATCCAACTTATCTTCTGATCTCAAGGTTTGCACAACTTGAAACTGACAACTAATAACTACAACTAGTGACTGGAAACTGTAACTGTAATTGAAAACTGCAATTGTAACTGGAAACTGCCACTACAACTACAACTTCATTTGTAACTGGCCACTGGAAACTGCCACTATCAACAAGAAATTGGCAACTACAACTGCAATTGTAACTTGCAACTCAAAATTGCAGTTGGCGACTAATAACTTCAATTATAACTGGAAACTGCAATTGTAACTATGCAGTGGCAATATTTCAACTAGCTCTCATACCATTTTTATGTTTATATGAATCTTATCTATTGATAGTTATTTACTTATGATTAATAACAATATTCAATTTCATACATCAGTTATCATAGAATAACTATACAATGAAAATCTCAACGACAACAATGCAATGGAAATAACAAGATCTAGAGATATTAACCATGCACAGTATAAACATGAACACAATGCAAGAACGCAACACAAGAACATAAGAGTTTATCTGGGGAAACCCAAACTTGGGGGAAATCCTAGAAACCTTTCTCTAGAAGAATTTAGTCCAAGAAATTACCAATACATCATGATCAACAACCAAAATACCATACAAAGAAGATCCTCCACAAGGCTGACATCAACAAGACCTATCTCAATAATATAACCAATAATAACAAAGCAATATCTTCTCCAATGTGGTGCACTCTCCAAGATAACCAGTAACCCATAAATAGTGAAACTGCCAAAATTGTAGCTGCAACTACCTAATGTGCACTACAAAAGGAGTTGTTTGACTGTCAAAATGAAATGAGACAGTCTTGTATTTATATTGATCTAGGTGCCAATGTGGGGATGACTTCTTATTTTTGGGTCTTCAATTTTATTATTATTTTCCATGTGGGGCTTACTTCTCTTCTTATGTCTTCAACTTCTTCCTGGGGCTTCTGTAATGGTGTAGATGGGTCTTCTTGTACTTGATTGTGTAGAATGACTACTTTAAGTTACAAATCTCAAACAATTTCAAATTCAATGGAATTACAATTTCAAATTTGAGATCAAATTTATGCTTAAAATACATGAAAAAAAAATTTTCCTTCAAGAAAATCATGGCTAAGCACTGGGTACCAATAATTAATATGTACATGCTACAAATATTACAAAAAAATTGAAATATATTAAATTAATAATAAACGTATTGTACATAAAAAGCATGGTCGATTAATACTCGAGAAGAAACCAAGGGCGATTAATAGTTCTGTGGAGAAGAAACACGTGGGTGTTGTTGTGTAGAAGAAAAACATGGACAAGAAACTCGAGGCTCTTGTTGTGCAGAAGAAGAAACGTGTCGAATCCCAATTAATAACATGGGAATTTCAGTAGTAGGTATCATGAGGACATGCAACACAGAAGATGGTACTTTCCAATACATATAGTGAAACAAGGCTCGAAGTCATTCTGATGTAGGAGCATTGTTAGCAAGCACGTGCAACAGGACCACTCAATGCCTGGGAATATTTTTGGAATCTCAACACTGGAAGTCATGGTGAAAATTTTGAAACACACCGGAACTCAGCGTCGGGAAATATTTTGAAGCACTCTTGAATGATCGCAAGCGAAGTGGGAATTTCCACTCCTGCTCTGGAATGTAACTGGACTAAGATAGCTGTTAGGTTAAGTTTTGGAGTAGACAAGTACTCGGGGGGAACCCTAAGGACCCTCTGAGATAAATAGAGGTTTTGTACGCCCAAATGGGGGCTGCAAGTTAGTATGATATTTATGAATTTTACTTGTTGTTTTGATTACAGTTGTAGCAATTTTTACTTTTGAATGAAGATAACAGAGGAAAATTAACCCAACACATGGTGTGGACATTGTTTGCAATTCTGTGTCGTTATTGTGTTTTCATGAATGAATGGATTTCGATACGAGTATATGGAACTGTGAATGTTAGCATAAGTTTCAATTGTTTATATTCTGTCAAATCAGTGCAAGGTGTGCACACATAATGAAAGGAGTGCATCGAAGGAATCTGTTTCGATTCCGAATCTCAAAAGAGATTGCACGAAACTTTCCCTTTGAAAGGAGTGCAAAGTGACTGTTGCAAGGCATGCACAGTCACCTGCAAGAACCAAGTCTTGCATAAGAATATGATATAAGGGGTGCATATATACGATATTCGACTAAGTGTCGAAGGGACTCTGCAAGAAGTCAAAGAATCAGAACAGAGGGAATCCGAGAGGGAAAGAAGAATTTCTTTTCAAAAAATCCTTCAGATCTGAGTTATATAAAATCCCTGAAACGCAATGAGTGCACGTGAAGTCAAAATATTCATGAAGCCCAAGCTCTAGAGGGCTATCACTTTTCAGAAGTGTAGTCAAGGTCTGAGAGGTGGACTCGCAGGAGGTTCAAAGGTAGAGACTTTTGAAGACTTAGAAATTTTTTTGATTCAGAAGAGTCAAAAGCTCAGGAGGGGGAGCATTATCTGTCATCAGATCAACTGTAGAGGAAAATATATGGCCATCAAATCCCGCACCCAGACACTCAAGAGAATGCGCAAAGGGAGATCATATCTGCACAGTTAGATCTGAGCGTGTGGACCAACAATCATTGGATCTAGAGGTAAGTGCATGAAATTTAACCCTTTGAAGTGCACAGGGAAAACAAAATTGGAAAACCCAAGTTCTCTATTTAACCCCAACCATTGGATCATGGAGGGATATAGACCATCAATCTGAGGCAAGCGCATAATCGAGAATTAGGATAAGGGAGGTGCACAGTATTCTAACTACCTGAAATGCGAAATCCAAAAACGTGAAGGAGGAAGCAGGACCATCAAATCACATGGATTGTGGACCATTGATTTGATGAGAGTGGAGCCTAGATTTCAGATTTCATAAATCGGGAGGATGAGAAAACAAACAATCTCGGGACACGAAACTGTGAAATGCTCGAGAGGTTGGCCCTAGGTCATAGCGAGGGGTCACATCATTGAAGGTTAAGGGAGGAGCTAGCACATGCTAGGCCCCACTTCGGGAGTTCAAATATCGGAGAATTAGGAGTCAGCTTACATTCAAAGAGCCAACTCACCATCTTGCGAAGCACCATTTATTTAGGTCTGTGGTCATACCTAGTGGTCACGTAGAATAGGGGTCTAGCCAGAGAAGAGCTAGTGCCTGTCGGGCGTGGAAATTGAACATCGCTTAGGGGAGGGACCAAGGATCTCATACGATCTGTGCTTTTGGTGAAAGGACCCGTGTAATTGATTTTTGGGTCTAGTAGAGACCCAAAGAGTCAATTTGACTCAGTATCTTGATCTATCCTTGAACGAGAGGTCAACAGTCCCGAAGGGAGAAGGGGGGGTTTTCATCAAGTGGTATCAGAGCCGAAGTTTTTCTTGCAGACAGTAGGACAAGGAGAAGAGACAAAATAACTCGAATTTGTACTCTGTGTGTGAGAAACAGTCAACACAATGTCGCCAAGGAGATGAGGGGAGCCACCCTTAGCCAATCGAGTTGTAGAAAGGGAGATGCGAGAACTTCATGCAATATTAGAGGCGATGGAGGTAGTGGAGAGGAGGGAACCGGACGCTGGAGACATAAATGATGCAGAGAGTGAAGAAGTAGAAGTCGAAGAATCTGCAGGTGGAAATGTTGTCAAAGAATGCTTGCTAAGAGCCATTGTCAAGTTGGGAGGTAGAGTCAAGATAGAGGTCCCAATGTATGAAGTAAATTTAGATGTTGAAGAGATGTTGGATTGGATAATATACATGGAAAAAAAATTAGACTATGAAGATGTCAATGGAGAGAAAAGTGTGAAACATGTTGTCACTAGGCTCAAGGAACATGCAACACTATGGTGGGATGATCTGCAGGATGAGAGGAGAAGCAAAGGAAAACCGAAGATAAAAAATTGGGACAGAATGGTGGCCAAGCTGAAGGCTAAGTTCATGCCCAAATATTATTAGATCATTATGTTCAGGAAGTTCTAGAACCCTTAGACAGAAGGGTATTATAGTTAAATACTACATAGATGATTTCTATAGGCTGAACATCAAAACTAGACAAAGAGAGAAAGATGAAGAAAAGGTTTCCAGATATATAAATGGCCTGAGGTATAAAATCTAGGATGAGCTTAGCATGATGTCAGTAAGGAGAATGGGGGATTCTTATCAGTTTTCACTGAAGAGGAGAAGTTGGCCAGAAAACAAAGACAGTGAGGAAGAGGTAAAAGACCAGCCGCAAACAAAGGCAAGGGAGTTACCCATGACTAGGCACATATGTCTAAGGAAAATACTAAAAAACCACATAATCACTCAGAAAGAGGAGGAAGTTCCTAAGGAAGACATGGTGGTGGAAGAAGTTCTTCCAAGGGAAGAGGAGGAGAGGTAAGATGATATACCTGTGGAAATATAGGACACATGTCTTGGGAATGTCCCTAGAAGGAGAAATAAGGAGGAGGTGAAGCTCACATTTCAAAATCACAGAGAAGGGATGTTGAAGAAGAAGGAGTAGAGGATGGAAGATCCCTGATGTTGAGAAAGGTTCTCTTAAAACCAGAGGCAGAAGTTGAAAAGACACTGTAGAGGAACAATCTCTTTAGGAAAACTTGCAAGACTAAAGACATAGTATGCAAGGTGATAATTGACAATGGGAGCACTAATAACTTAGTATCCACATAGATGGTGGAAAAATTAGATCTGAATACAGCTGCACATCCGAAGCCATACAAAGTCTCATGGTTGTAGAATGGACACCAGGTAATGGTTACTAAACAATGCTTGGTTTAATTTAATATAGGAGGATATAGATATGAAATTCTATGTGATGTAATTCCCATGGATGTATGCCATATTTTGTTGGGAAGACCATGGTAGTTTGACAAGAATGTCATTCATGATGGGAGGAAGAATACATACACCTTGGAGAAGAATTGTAGGACACACATGCTACTTCCAATAGAGGAGAACAAAGTGAAATAGGAAGACAACATAAACATACTTCTCATGAGCGGGAAGGAACTCATGAAAGAAGTCAAGAAAGAACAAGAGATGCAATTCCCTGTGGTGAGGAAACCCAGAGTTATCCTTACAAGTACTTCGATGGATGATTTTCCTGAAGAAATTCAGAAATTGTTGGATAATGTTGCTGACATAGTGGTGGATGAGCTTCCTAACTCATTACCACCCATAAGAAGTATCAACCACCATATTGACTTGATACAATGAGCAAGTCTTCCAGTTAAATCAACATACATATTAACACCTCAAGAGAATGAGGAAGTGAGGAACCAAGTCTAGGAATTGTTAGACAAAGGTTTGGTCAGAGAGATCTTGAGTCTATGCGTAGTACCAACTGTATTGAGTCCAAAGAAGGATGGAGGATGGAGAATGTGTGCAGACTCAAGATCCATTAACAAGATCACCATCAGGTATATATTTCCTTTGCCAAGAATGGATGATTTAATGGATCTTTTAAGTGAAGCAAATTTCTTTTCTAAAATAGATTTGAAAAGTGGATATCCCCAGATTAGAATGATAGAAGGTGATGAGTGGAAGACAACCTTTAAGACAAATGAAGGTTTGTGTGAGTGGCTTGTTATGCTATTTGTCTTAACAAATGCCCCGAGTACTTTTGCGAGATTGATGAATGAAATATTGAAAGATTTCATTGGCAAGTTTGTGGTTGTATATATGGATGATATATTTATCCTTAGCAGGACTAAAGAGGATCATTTGAAGCACCTAACACTAGTGATGAGGATAATACAACAAGAGAAGTTGTTGATAAATCTGAAGAAGTCCTATTTTTTAAAGATAGAACTCATTTACTTGGGTTTTGTGATCTCTTCAAATGAACTTAAGATTGATCCAGAGAAGGTGAAAGAAATAAAAGAATGGTTTTCGGCAAGAAGTATGTTTGAGGTAAGAAGCTTCCATGGATTAACAAGTTTTTATAGGAAGTTCATGAGAGACTTCAGTGGAATTTGTGCACCAATGATGGATACAGTGAAGAAGAAGAACAAATATTTTAAATGGACAGAGGAGGCCGAGAGGAGCTTCAATATACTGAAGGAGAAAATAACAGAACGATCAATTCTGGTCTTGCAAAATTTTGAAAAGACATTTTAGGTGAGATGTGATGCAAGTGCAGTTGCAATTGGAGTAGTTATGAGTCAGGATAATAGAACTATTTCCTATTTCTGTAAGAAGATGAATGAGGCCAAGAGAAAATACACCACATATGATAAGGATTTTTATGCCATAATTCAAGACTTGAAGAAATAGATAAATTACCTTTTCCCACAAGAATTTTTCTTTATAGTGATAACCAAGCTTTACAATTCATAACTAGACAGGAAAAAATGAATCAGAGGCATGCAAAGTGGATTGAGTTTATGCAGAATTTTACTTTTGTTATAACAAATATTGTTGGGAATGCTAACAAAGTTGTTGATGCATTGAGCAAGACATGTTTGATTCTGCATGAGTTTCAGGTGAAGACCTTGGGGTTTGAACACCTTAAGGATATGTATTGTGATGATACAAATTTCAAGGAAGCATATGACGCATGTGTGAATCCTGTGCTGAGAGACAAGAGCCAATGGGAAGAATATATGATTCAAGAGGGATTTTTGTTAAAGGACAATCAGTTGTGCATACCAAAATTCTCAATGAGATATAACCTTTTGAAGGAAAAGCACAGTGGAGGATTGGCTAGAAATTTCGGCCATGATAAAACATTTGCACAATTGAGCAGTTCATACTATTGACTAGGTATTAGAACACAAGTGATAAAGTTTGTGAACAGATGTAGAATCTTCCAACATGCAAAAGGAAAAAGACATAACACTTTGTTGTATCAACCATTGCCAATACCATAGAGGCCTTGGGATGCAATACGCATGGATTCTATGTTGGGACTGTCAAGAATGCAAAGAGGGTTTGATTCCATATTTGTGGTGGTGGATATATTTTCAAATATGGCACAATTTATCCCATGCCGTAAGACCAGTGATGCAACACACATTGCAAATCTAATTTTCAAGGAAGTTTTGAGACTTCACGGCCTACCAAGAAGCATTGTCTCAGAGAGAGACAAAAAATTTGTTGGTCATTTTTGGATAACACTGTGGAAGAAGTTGGGGATGGATTTTTCCTTCATATCATATTATCACCCTTAGACAGATGGACAAACTAAGGTGTTAAACAAAAGTCTCAGAAACATATTGAGGAGTCTGTTCACTGAGCATCATAATTAGTGGGATCAGATTCTGCCACAAACAGAATTTGCATACAATGACTCACTGAACAGGAGCACTGGAAAGATCCCATTCCAAATATTGTATGGAATGGAACCCAAGGGAGTATCTTAGTTGAGAGACTTGAAACAGAGTGAGATCAAGAGCGCTAGAGAAAAATATTTTGCTGTAGAAATGCAGAAGCTCCATAGCCAGATCAGAGGACAGTTGCAGAATTATGACGAAGAGTACAAGCGCAGATCTGATAAACAACGCAAATAAATTCAATTTTAAGTAGGAGATTAAGTTATGGCACATCTCAGAAAGGAAAGGTTCCCTAGGGGAACATATAAGAAGTTAAAGATGAAGAAGATAGGACCATGTAAGATCTTGAGGAAGTTTTATGCCAATGCCTATGAGATTAATCTACTAGATGATGTGGTCATATCGCCCATATTCAACATTTGCAACCTGTAGCCTTATAGGAAAGATGGCACAGAGGGATCAGAAGATCAAGAGAATATTCAGTGCGAGAAACAAATGTATGTAGCAAAATAACCACATATGGAGAAGATCGTTGATCAGAGGATTGGCAAAAAGACCAGGAGGAAGACCTATTTTGAAGATCTAGTCAACTGGAAGGGACAACCCAATAGAAGATACCAGTTGGGAAAATGAAGTTGATATCTAGAAACATGGAAAGTCAGTGCAGGATCTCATGGAAAGGATTCCATGAATTTTTTTCCAGGGGAGTATGATGCAGGAGCATTGTTAGCAAGCACGCGGAGAAGGACCAGTCAACGCCTCAGAATATTTTCAGAATATCAACCCTGGAAGTCACAGCGAATATTTTGAAACACGCCTGAAATTAGCGCTGGGAAATATTTTGAAGCACACTTGAACGATAGCGAGCGAAGTGGGAGTTTCCACTCCTTCTATGGAATGTGACTGGACTAAGATATCGTTAGGTTAGGTTTTGGAGTAGACAAGTAGTCAGGGGGAACCCTAAGGACCCTCTGAGATAAATAGAGGTTTTGTAAACCCAAATGGGGGATGCAATTTAGTAGGAGATTTCTTAATTTTACTTGGTTTTTATATTACAGTTGTAGCCATTTTTACTTTTGAATGAAGATAACAGAGGAAAATTGACCCAATGCATGGTGTGGACATTGTTTGCAATTCCCTGTTGTTGTTTTGTTTTCATGAATGAATGAATTTCGATACGAGTAGATGGAACTGTGAATGTTAGCATAAGTTTCAATTGTTTCTCTTCTGTCGAATCAGTGCAAGGTGTGCACACAGAACGCAAGGGTTACATTGACATAATAAGTTTCGATTCCGAAGATTAGAATATATAGCATGAAACTTTCCCTTTGCAAGGAGTGCAAAGTGACTACTACAAGGCGTGCACAGTCACCCGCAAGAACCAATTCTTGCGTAAGAATCTGCTGCAAGGGGTGAATAGATCTGAGATTCGACTAAGTGTCTAATGGAATCAACAAGAAGTTGAAGAATCATAACAGAGGGATGCCAAGAGGGCGAGAAGAATTTATTTTCAAGAAATCCTTTAGATCTGAGTTATCAAAATTCTCTGAAACACAAGGAGTGCGCAGGAGTCGAAAGATTCACGAAGGCCAATATCAAGAGGGATATCACTTTTCAGAAGTGTAGTTGAGGTTCGAGAGGAGAACTCGCAGGAGGTTCAAATGTAGAGACATTTGAAGACTTAGAAAACTTTATGAGTCAGAAGAGTCAAAATCGCAGGAGGGGCAGCGAAAACTGTCATCAAAACAATTGTAGAGGAAAAGATCTGGCCATCAAATCCCACGCCCAAACACTCAAGAGAACATGCAAAGGGATATCAGATCTGGATCGTTAGATATGAGAACGTGGAACAACAGTCGTTCGATACAAAGGTAGGTGCACGAACTTTAACCCTTAGAAGTGCACAGGGTAAGGAAACTTGTGAAACCCAATTTCACGATTTAATCCCAACCATTGGATCATGGAGGGATCTAGACCGTCGATCTGAGGCAAGTGCAGAATCGAGAATCAGGAGAAGGGAGGAATGCAATCTTCTAACTACCCGAAACATGAATTCCATAAATGTGAAGGAGGAAGCAGGACTGTCAGATCACATGGATTGTGGATCGTTGATTTGATGAGAGTGGAGCCCAAATTTCAGATTCAGAAATCAAGAGGATGATAAAATAAACCTTACAGGGACGCGAAATTGTGAAACGCTCGAGAGGTTGGCCCCAAGTCATAGTGAGGGGTCACATCATCGAAGGTTAATGGAGGAGCTAGCATAGGCTAGGACCCACTTCAGGAGTTTAGAGATCGGAGAATTGGGGGTTGGCTCTGTTAACGCTCTGTAAATTCCCAGAGGTTGTCAGAGTAGAAGAAATTTACCAGAGGTAACTTTATCCAACCACTTCGAAACTGGAATCTATCCCTACCAGCTTCAAAGAGGGATCTCTCTGTATGATTTAGATATGTTTTAAATTTGAGATATTAGGCTAGTTAAATAAAATAAGATTGAATGGTTTGTTTTAGTTTTTGTTAAGTTGGCTGAAAAGGTTTTTACGCCTGCATTGGGCTATGGGGTATGTATTATAAAAATATAGATCTAAACAGAAATTAAAATATTCTTTTCACAGGGCAGGATAATGCATTCATTGGATTCTTTAGCAGTAAAGTGATGGATAGCAGAAAAGATGAGAATATCTATTAAAGTAAAGAAGCATTTAAGAATTTATTCACTGTAATATCAGAAAGATAAACATTAAGATCTTTCAAAGTCGAAAACAGGGTATACAAAGATAAATCCTGCAACATGCGCTACTTTTAAAACATTATATTATAAAACAATATGGAGACTGAGTGACAGAAACATTTAACACAGAAAAGTAAACATCACCAATGAATAACATGCGAGAATCCTGTGAAACATCCCTTTGTATTACTAGAAGATCTCCTGATAAACAATTACAGTCTTTATGGCTTACAGGGCATAAAGATCAACCCTCGATACTTCAAAGTTTGAAGTATGTATAATCAAAAATTACATACGATCCTATCATTAAAGATCACGATGTTGCAGTTCTAAATTTAGCCAACTAACTCAACAAGATACAAAAATTTAGGAACTCTTTGATGATGTGTTGAAATCTTCATGCTGATTTCTGGGGTAAACCGTTGGTGAGTCATCTGCACGACTTCATCTGATTGGATTGTTGACTGGGCTTGGACACCCTAGCTCTTACTCGATCAGATTGCATAGCTCTTCCCATCGAAGGTGACTAGGAATGATGACTTTGAGTAGTCTTTGGTATATTTCATCCATCTCTGTATACTTGGAAAATGTTGGCTTGACCTCTGTATACTTGGAAAATGTTGGCTTGACGATGAAAATATATTGGATCTCATGCTATATGTTGATGTCTAACTGCAAAGCTTCTAAGAACGCCTTTCCCATTATACTCCCCTATATTCCCAAGAATTTTGAGTTGTCTTTGGCCACTTTGGCTAGCTTCTTTTTATAATTAGAGAGTGTCATTAACTTTTCATTTATGACCCTTAAGCTAGGGAGGCCTTTCTTCTGCAGAGCTTCAATTTTGCTGAAAAATATTTGCACTCCTATGTCCATAATCTGGACCTTTTCCTCCAGCTGTAGCATTAGTCCTCTTTTGGTCAGAACTCGCTTGACCTCGAGGATGGTTTCCGTCCTATCTTCAATCTTCAACTCCTCTAACTCCTCTCTGGTTTTTGAATTCAGAAATTTAATGATATTAGTGGCTTCTGTGGGCATCTCTCCCAATTCTCTTCTTATTCTCTCAATAGCTTGCTTTCTTCTTTGCACCAGTTCGTTTTTCTCGAACATGATTTGTACCATAGGCCATATTTCATTTATGGATTTGGAGATATCTATCCAGACACTTTACTTGGCCTCAACAAGTGTTTTGCCTACCACGGGTTTCTTTTGAAGCTGTTGCAATTCCTGTTTGAGCTTGTCTGATGTTTGTTTCTCCATGGACTAACTGGTTTGGTAAGAAGACTTGATTTCCTGAAGGTTCTCAACCTCCTTTTTAAGTCTGTCAATCTCTGTCTCTTGCAAGTTCATATACCCCATGGATTTCTCCAATTCTACTCTCTTCTCCAGAGTTGTTAGTGGAGTTACTGAGGGAATTTCTGCTGAGGGGATTCCCACTGCAGATGTTGTGCTTACCCCTGTGAGTGGAACTATGCTAAATGGAATGACTTCCATAGGCTTTGATTGTTCCTTCTCTTTCACTAACCTTTCTAGTTCTGATTCCATCTCTTTCAACTATTCATTCTGCTCCATGATCAACTTAAGCACATCCTTTTCCCCTTCTGTCTCAACTATCTCCTTTTCCCATGCATCTTTCGTTGGTGGCAGTTTCAAGTGTTTCCTCAGAGATGCTATATCGACATTTTTCTTTTTTAACATCTCCTCGACTTCTTTCACATTCGAGGGCTCATACCCGATCTTGAGGACCAATTCCTCCAATGTCTTAATTCCATTATTCTTTGCAAAGGATGATATCTTTTCTAATTTCAGTTGTGTCTGAACATTGCTCAGAGATACCTGTAATTTAGCAGCCGCAGTAGAAGCATTTTCCAACGTGGAGAAAACCATTTCTCTAGTTTGCCTGTGCAGATCTATCTAATCAGCGGGATGCACATCTCTAGTGTGAAACTCAAATGTTTCTCTTTTGTAATCAGTGATGTCATTTGGGTCTGGCACCTGTGCCTGCAGAAAAGACATGTGCATTCTACCCTTCTCTGTATCGAATGCAGACAACACTCTATGCCGTGTCATTGATGTCTATTTCCAAAACTGAGCATAAGTATTGTTGGTCAGCGCATGATTTTCCTTTTTGATCATGTCATACTTCTCAAAAACACTCAACTTTGGTCCTACTTTACTTGGCTGATCAACTAGTGGAGTATCCATAGGCTTCTTGGATGAAACTGTAGACATGATCTATTGGCTTCTTGTGCTAAGAAGTGACTCATCATCTTTAATAGTTGTAGTGGATTGGATTTCCTTTTCACCAGCCATGTCATATGTATGACTGGCTTTTGGCCTTTTGGTGTGTAATTGGAAATTTTCAGCCGAGACTTCGGTGATGGAAGGTGAAGTATATTTCCTGGATATTTTCTCTTTGGGAACCTATGGTGTAGTTGTCTATGAGATGGTGACCAAAGGGTCTTGCTATTCTATCTCTACTAGAGTTTTCAACTCCCATTCTATTTGATTTGTAAACTTCTCTATCTCAGGCTTGGGTGTATGAACATATGGAACATTTTTATTTTTAATCCTCATCTCAGAAATTATCCCGCACGGATCATAGTGCCATATGAAACTTCATTTATTTCAACAATCTGTCTGCTTCCTCCTCAACGCCTCGGCTATGGCAGATGAAAGACCCTATTTTCCCTTTAATTCTAAGCTATTGTTTCTTTTTTAGAGACACAAAATGTATGTCATCGGAGTTAATCATTTTCCTTATGTACTCTAGGGAAAATATGCCCACGGGTAGATACTTGGGTAGTTTGTATGGAGCTAACTCACATCCATATACTCTGATCTTGGTGTGGTTTTGGTAAAGATACCAGTCTCCAGTTTTTGCAAGGTCTGAGAGGTGTAAGATCCTCTGAATATCCTCATTTATTATTGGTTCAGGTCTTCCACTGAGCATGCTTACTGCTGGGTGGTAAAACTTCTCGATAAACTATTTGAAACTGAACTCTGCGAAATTTTGTCTGAGTAGCGGAGTCCAAGCTGTTACCGCCTGCGGCCTCCCATCTTTGTCCATTTTCTGCATTGAAAAAGAGAACCTTTCTGCTTGAAGGAAAGTGAACATGTAGGCCAGTATTGAGGAATATCGGAACATGCCCTCTGTGGTGAAATTTGAAAATTGCTCATTAATACTGTCCACCAGGAAAGTGCTATAGTTGAACTGAGTGGTAGATTTTTCTTCTGTGGAGAAAATGGATAGAAAACCCAATATGGGTTCATCCACCCATTGGTCTGAAAAATAACCGAGTAGAGCATAGAGCGATGAAATGAATTGGTTTCCCTTCTCTGAGAACAGGGAGGAACGATACGGGGGATTTTTCTTGGGGAGCTGAGCAACCTGTGAGAGGAAAAGCTCAAAAATCTGGGCTCTCTGAGGGAAATATAGTTTCTGGTACAACTCCGTTATGACTTCAAGATTAAAAGGGGAGGCATATTCAGTTCTGGGTATCTGCATCATCTGATCAATGGATTCCGGTGTGATGAAGACCAAAGTTTCTCCTGATGAAGATACTATGGCTCTCTGGTCGGGGAAGTAATGAGCGTGGCATTTGATGGAAAATTTAGGGAAATGGTGAACCTGGGGGAAATGATACAGAGGAAGGTTGGACTCCCAGAGCCTAATTTCATCACTCTGATCTAAGAAAGTGTCTTTGATCCATGATTGCAAATCCGTGAAGTCAAATTCGCACCTGGTGTCTGTGATTAAATGATCTTTGTTGGCCAAATGGATCCTGTCGAGATCAACAAGAGGTGGGAGGAAAGGATTTTCTTCGGCTTCTGCTTTGTTGGATTTTGGTGCCATCACTGTGAAGATACCTGCAATTCAAACAAAACGTTAGTGGGGATGACTTTGGTTTTGGACGGCTGACTGGAATGGAGATAAGACAGGGATAAAATCTCTCGTGCGAGGATAAAGTAAGCAATGGGAGAATGAAGGAAAAGAGTAGTTTTGAGAAAACAGATACCCATTGGGTGCAGGGGACAGATCAATAGGCTAACAGATAAGTTAGCCTGTAACAAATGGCCAACGGGTCTTTTGGAGCATGAGATGGCAGGTAACAATGAGTGACAAATACGATCGGGTGACGTGGAGGGTGTTGATTGGGAACTGACCATGGTGAAGGGACTTGTAACGGGTGAATAGGGGGAATGGACTGACAGAGTAATGAGAAGTGACCCTTAGGGGAAAATAATGGAAAATGATGTCATGAGGAGATGTGGGGTATGTCAGAAAATGGTAATTCATACGTAGCAGGAGTCTGGAGCAATTGATTCCTACCACGTCAGAAAAGGGGACTCGCCAGAAAAAAATCCCATTTCGGACCCCCCCCCCATCCTTAAAAACA
>JZKD02S2384139.1:236352-252680 GCA_000966675.3 Picea glauca
CCCCAACGTTGAAGGAAGAATGGTTGGAGGGGTCTGATATTCAATCTCCACAATGGATCTAGGCACCAATGGATCAGCCATTCAGATGCGCACCTTTGTTATCCATGATTCCGGACCCTCCCCCCCCTACCATTAAAGGTAGAATGGTCGGGGGGGTCCGGAAAAACTTGTCAACCGTAGATCTGAGTGCCAACACCTCAGGCGTTCATCTGTGCATCGTCTTTAATATGTGAGCACAAACTCATATTTTCTCCGAAAACTTAGGATAAGCGCGTCATGTGGGTTTGCCCGGGCTTTCCCTGTTTTTTATCACCATGGGGGTCAGACATCCAACTTATAAAACATCAAAGATATGATTCAACATCGATCATCATGCCTTATTTTATTGGGATAAGGTAAACTAACCTATGCCCTAACCTACTTACCTATTACATTTATCCCATATTAAACTATTGGACTAAGAAATTACTCTATCCTGTGGTTATTTGCCCAAGATAAGCTGTTTGGTCAAATTTATTCACTAGCTAACCTAATTTGCTTGGCTAAGATTAAACAGTTTAGCCAAGCTTATTCACTAATCCTATCAACATCAATTTAAAAGGACTTGGCCATGTTTAAACTATATGAACCAAGTCATTGTTATTGCATGGGGCTCTATTCAATTTCTTTTATGCCCTCTTTTATTCTTTTTCTTTCTTTTCTTTTTCTTTTTTCTTTTTCTTTCTTTTCTTTTCTTTTTTCTCAAATTATTTGCAGAATGAAAAATTATTTGGCAACCAAAGCAAATAAAGGATAAAATTTTCAGTCACCAGTTGATCCTATAAATTATAGGGTTACAACGAGCTCGCATGCAAAGACCTTACTCGCGATCTTGTGAAGCGCCTTTTATTTAGGTGGTTAGTCATAGCTAGTGGTCACGTAGAAGAGGGGTTTAGCTAGAGAAGAACTAGTGCCTGTCAGGCGTGGAAATTTAACAACGCTCAGGGAGGGACCGCGGATCTCATACGATCTGAGATTTTGATGAAAGGACCTGTGTAATTGATTTTGAGGTCTATAAGAGACTCGAAGAGTCAATTCGACTCAGTATCTTGATTGATCCTTGACCGGGAGGTCATCAGTCCCGAAGAGAGAAGGGGGGGGGGTCTGCATCACATTACAACAATAATAGTCATTATGAGATTAACATGTCATTGATGGGAATTGAACCTGGGTGGGGAGATTAACAACCAATCCTCCCAACCACTCAGGCTAGACCCAATTGACAGGTAAAAAACTCATACTTGATGTTTCAATGCAATAAAAACTTAAAGTATGATATAAATCTAACCATACCTGAAAATTTAATGAAATTTGAGTTAAATTTATGCTTAAGAATAAAATCTAAGTGTTAAATATTGGTTACAAATTATTACAAATGGATATATTTAATTCACCTTTGTCCATGTGGATTTTCAAAATAGGTTTGAAATACAAAATTGAAGTTATTATAAATGCAAAATTTGTATTCATCTTTATTTCATTTTTAAAATAAGTTTGAATTAAATTTTTTATATATTAGTATAGATTTATCATAACTCAACCTGTGTGAAGAGATCAAAGTTAAAATATTCATAGAGTATTTAAGGAAAGATTTTCATTTATGGGGATTTGGTCCCTCTCCATTTTATACATTCAAAATTAAGGTTAATTTATTTTGGCTTGTGTCATGGGCGGTTAGAGGAAAACTTTAGATGATCACCATTATGTAAATGTATATGTTTTAGATGAATTTGTTTGCTTGAAAATTACTAAGCACCATTTGATCATTCTGTATTTTTTTTCTTTTCTTATAGTCCTACATAGCAGCTTTACCATGTTTTCATATCAATCATATTATCAATCACATGAAACAGGAAGTTCAAATCAAAGAATATTCAAACCTTTAATTCTAGATACTGCAATAAAATTTATACCTATTCATAGTTGTTGTATCGACATATCCATGTGACTACACAAAAAACTCTAATGAATGCACTAAAATCAATTTGACCTATTGTACAAACAAATCAATTTATTCTAATAAGAGAAACATAGAAAACTTGTCCATAAAACTTTTTCTTTATAAACATTAAATTCTATGCAATTAATGAAATTAATGCAAAAAACATGGAGGCACTAAAATAAATGCAACCAACACTAAAATCAATGCAAAAACCAATTTAATCCAGTGTACAAACACTAAAATCAATATTGATATTTGTTGTATAAATAATGAAATCAATGTACTATTTATTTTATTCATTGTATGTATCCTATTTATTTTATTTTAGATTTATGTTTTATCAGTTTTTAATTAAATGCACTATATCATCACTAAAATTATGCATTAATCAAGAAGAATAACATAAAGGCAACATGGGTGGTCATAGGAATCTTCATCGAAGGATTAACAACCCAAGATTCTTCCATTCCTGCAAGGATGATATGTAGATAAATGTAAACAACCTATGAGATAAATGCATCACCCTCACTCTCCTTGATTTCAAAGGTAATATTACCCTTAAACCTTAAGCTAACTTTCAAAGGATTTACCAAAATTGTAGTAATTTTATCACATTAATCATATTAATGTATAAACTCATTTCTTGGATAAAACTCTTTGACCTCAACCATGGTATCAAATCAAATTTCTCTACATGTATTTGCATTTTTAGTTCTAGTTTATTGCATAACTAGTGTACCTTGAGAAGTATTGGCAATACTAGACCTTGTAGCTATCAAATTTCATCTCATTGATCTGTAAACTTTCCTGAATATTCCACTGGAATAGTTCGGCATAATAATTCTAATAAATAAAACTAAAATATACATTATGAAGGTTGAATTCCTTTAAATTCCAGAGTATTTAGTTATTGATTTTCTTCTTATGCATTAAAATAGATAAAATGTGGAAAATAAAGAATACTAAAGTAAAATCACACATGATCCACAATATGACACAAATATTTTATTTGGGAAACCCTTACGGGAGAAAATCTAGCTAGAACATGAGGTTGTTCTACTTTCTTTTCTTTGGTATGGAAATAATGCAAGTACAAAGGAGAAGCCACTCTTTATGGAGTTCCCTGTGACATGTGGCATGTTAGGATGCTATAGAACATTAACTCACTCTATTATGCTCTCTAATTTCCCACTCTCAGTTTATCTTCTCTATTATGGAACAAAATAGTACAATATAGATTGGAACCCCTTCTCCTCCTAGTGACTCGATATTTAACATAGCCCGATAGCCATCTAGGAATAGGTTTTTGACTTCATCAACCCTCAATTGTGATAGTTTTTTTAAAATTTTATAATCTTCTTGAAATTATATATGTGGCTATCCACATATGCATGATTAATGGGGGTTGATGTGGCGTCCTCTCATATCATGGTGGTCAACATGGTAGTTCAACTTGCAAGAGGCATAACCTTTACATACAATATTCGATTGACACATGGTCTGCACCATTGAAAAGGTAACAGAGTGTAGAACACTATCAAGGGGTTGCACACAAGTTTCAAACACCAAAATCCCAAAAAATTCATTTAATTAATCCAAATGGATAAGGAAGGTTTCGGACCCTAGTTTTCAAAACTAGAACCTACCACTAAAATGGCCCTGGAAGTTGATTCCTCCAATTTTTCCCACTTTGCAAGCTTCATTATAAATGAAAATAAATATAATGATCCATTATATATCATAGCTCCATATTTAGAGAGGAATTGTGTACCCAAAATCTCTACTAAATGAGGTGAGAAAAATTTTCCTCTACCTTCTCCCTGGAGTACCACTTTGATTTTCCTCGAAGTTATCCTTTCAACCCAATCTACCAGAGGTCATGTTTCCCTTGTCTTGTATTTATAGGTCACTTCCACATAACTATGTCCTCTATTATCCTCTATGGAAGGTAGTACTTTATCCTCCTCCTTGTCCAACATAGAAGGATCATAGAGTTTGAGATTCTTTGGATTCACTACTGAGAAAATGCCCATGTATGGGGGTATATTAGTCTATAGGAATTATCTCCCACCTTTTCCAATATCTCGAAAGGACCATACCGGAAATCCTTAACCTTATTTCCAATACCTTGTAGCATTTACTTATTGTGTTGTAATCATACTATGTCTCCCACTATAAATGTTCTTTCTATTATGTGTCAGCCATGTATAGCCTTGTACTTTTCCTGTGACTTCTTATGTGTCTCTTCTATTTGAAAATGGATCCTCCTAGTCTTCTCAACAAATTTTCCTACTGTTAATGCATCTCTTGTGAGTTCCTTCCTTTATCCTTCATGTTTTCCATATACAACATCTAAGGGTGAAGATGGAAAATACTAAAATAAGTTTCAAAAGGTGACTTACTATTAGAAGTGTGTAGTTCTCTGTTATAAAATTCTTGTATATAAATCATATTTTTATCCCAGGTCTTCGAATGATTATGATTGTAACCCCTCAAAAGCTACACCAAATTCATTTTTATTACTTTCATCTACAAATCTATCTATGGATGGAATTTTGTATACCTCTTCAACTTAGTGTCCATATTCTCCCACAATCTAGTCCAAAATGCACTGAGAAATATGGTATCCCTATCTGAGATGATTTTCCTTGGTATCCAGAAGTGCACTAAAATATATTCAAGCAAATTGTTTGTTTCTTATTGTCCATTGATGGTATTATTACAAGGCACAATAATGAACATTTTATTGAAGCTATCAGCTACAAGAAATATATAGTCACATCCCTTCCTAGTTGTTTCTAAACCTCCCACAAAATACATGGAAATAATTTCCCAATGTCGAGTGGGTACAAGTAAGGGATGGTATAGACCTTTATTCATGTTACTGGACTTGTTGGTACAACAAAGTATACATCCTCTAAGATATGTTTCTACATATTCTTTCATTATAGTCCAATACACATATTTGTGCAAGTTGAATATTGTATTCCCAACACCAAAATGTCCTGCAACCTTGGAGGTGTGACACTCTCTGATAAGTTGTAATCGTTCACCTTTAGGAATATAGAGCTTATCAATCTTCTAGAGTAATCAATTATAGAAATTATAGTCAACCTTTCCATCACCTTCTTCTGTAGGTATTTTTCTCTATAGTTGCATAAACACCTCCCTGAAGTCTCAATATTCTCTGTATGCCTCTTTATATGCATCATGGGTAAAAGTATCCATGTGCATCAAAGTTCCCAAAGTTGCAATATTGGATGTGGGTGGTCGTGAAGGCATGCCTTCCAAATTGCTTGTGCTAGCCTTCTTATACTTTATAACCATATGAAATTGTTGTAGAAACCCCATCCACTTGTAATTCTTGGATTGTTGTAGCTTACTATAGGCCTGCAAATAGTGTAGTGGATGGTGATCTGTGTGAATGGTGGTCTCCTTTTCCATCGACAAGTGATTCCAATTTTTGACATCTTGTACCAAGGCATATCGCTCCTTGTCACATGTAGGGTACTTGAGCACTATCCCATGAAATACAAAAGAATGATAACATATGTTCCTTCCTCCCTATATCAATACTTCTCCGATGGCATACCCACTTGCATCTGTCACCACTTCAAAGAGATTCTACAATTTTTGTAGTGCAATCAGTGTTGCTTCATTTCTCCTTTTTTTCAACTCATCAAAATCCTTTTAATGATTCTTCACCCGCAAGAAACTCTTACCACTATCCATTATGGCATGGATTGGTGTAGCTATTGCTGAAAATGAAGCTATGAACTTTTGCAAATACTGTGTTTCCCCCAAAAAAATCCTAACTTCAATGATATTTGTAGGAACTAGCCATTTCATGATTGTCTCCATCTTCGCAGGATATATATTGAGCTCCCTTCCATCGTTCACATACCCCCAATACACCAAATACTATTGAGCAAACTCACATTTCTTGAGATTTTCCAGCAGTTGGTGCTTCTTGAAAGTCTCTAACACCTGCATAAGATGTGATATGTGCTCCTCCTAGTCAGCACTATAAACTAGTATATCATTCAAATAGACAATAAAAAATGACTTTTGATAAGGATGTAAAACACCATTCATTAGTCTCATAAATGTAGTTAGTGTGTTGCAGAAACCGAATGGAATAACCAACCATTCATACAAACCTTTACTTGTATTGAAGAAAATATTCCATGTATCTTCTCATTTCATTCACACCTAGTGATCTCTTGATTTCAAATCCAACTTAGTGAATTACTTGGCATGTTTTCATTGATCCAACAGATCCCTATAATTGATACACATTCTCTAAGTCCCATGCTTCTTGAAAACGATTATGATGGGTGACTCACAAGGTTAGGTACTTAGTTGAATAACACCCTACACCGCAATTGTTGCAACTGCTTCTTCCCTTTATTCATGATGCAAAGCCCAACCACTGTTAAGGGTTCAAGTGACCCCTCAGTCTAAGGATCATAGATAGTATGGAGCCGAATCAACTATCGATCTCCTACTGAACCCTCGAAATGATATACCACATGAATTTACTCTTCACCCTACATGAAAATTCATGTTCACGAGGGTCTTATTACTCCAGCGGAGAAATGCACGTGACCACGAAAAAAATTAGTGGGATAAACCTTCGAATGGCAGGAACTCCAGTACTTCAAAGATCTGGGATTTGGGAGTTTCAACAAAAACAACCCACTATCCTCCCTAACATCGAATACATGAAAAATCGAACAACAGAAAAGATCAATGACTCACACTATGTGTCGAGATCTACGACTCACAGATATTTTGGGACTCTGGGCTTCAGGGATTTTACCCGCTCTAGCATACAATTCCTCTAAATGTGAAAACACTAAACTAATAGATTAGATGACTAAGACTTACCTTAGATCAAAGGTTTTTGTTTACTCTACGCTCCAAGCTTCATATATTTTCAAAACACAACACTCCAAATCCTCTGGAGTGTCGAACTAGCGAAGGACTGGATCCACTATCCACATGTCCCTCTCAACGAATGGTCGAAATCTACTTCATCTTTTGGGCCTTCGAGAGTTATCAAACATTAATAATTTATTCCTCCATTATCCTAGACTATTGGTCTTCTGAATAACTGGAAATATTCTGACATGTGGAACTACTGCCATTGGTTAGGATATGCTTTGGGTTTCTGAGTGTTGTGTTGGTTTCGTCACTTGGGTGAGAAAAACAACAACACTTTCATGTCTAGATGAGCCTGCTAGACAAGACAAAATGTTTGTGAGTGGGTTAAACAATCCAAATACATATGTAAACAAATAAATAAACTAAAAAAACTAAGAAAAAAAGTTAGAGAGCATGGGAAACTTAGAACCATCAAAATCTAACAATGACCAACATAATGCTACCAATGGATCAATAGATTAGAAGGAAAAACATCATAGAGAAAGTTTAAGGACTTATGAGTCCCCTCTTCGTCCTTGGGAGGGATATTGAGTTCCATAATTGATAACACTTCTCTCTCTACAATGAAAGAAATGGCAAATGGTGAATAAAATCAATGCCTATTCCCAAAAGAAGTGAGCGGAATGGCCTATTGCAATGGTGCTTGAAGGATTCGAAGAGAAAAAAGGATTCAAAGAGAAGAGTTCTTGTACCATAACAATAATATGAAGATCTTGGTTTCTTAGTGCACCCATGGCTCTTATTTATAACATTCATACATGGAAAATTGAAATTGGTTCATAGTGTGAACAAGGGGCCTTTTAGGGCACCCTCTAGACCTTGACCAACCTCCAAGTTGGATTTTGATTAGATACGAGTGTCAAATCATGTTCGGGGTTGGTGTATAAGTGGTTGAGGAGCCGACAAGATCCATAAATGCATCGTTCAGAGGAGTGCATGGATTTATACATGCATTGTTGTGGATTTTGCACATAGTGCACATTGAGGCATGTGTTGGCATGCACACTCTACACACTGTGCACACTCTCCCTTTGGTGACGTTGCACACTTCAATTTTTGACCCAATTGTATAGTTTTTTCCCTTTTTGATGCATTTTTGTGTTGTATGTGGACTATTTTTTGTTGGAATTGATGTGTTTCTTTGACCATTTGTGTGTAGTGTTGCACATGATTTTTCAATGATAACAGATGCCCCCTGATGTGTGAGGTTAGGAGCATACATATAGCCAAAACACATCAATGTTTCTTTTGCTGAGAGTTCCATTGTAATGAAGAGTTAATAGAGTAACTTCAAGAGTGATCTACTAGAGGGAGAGGGAAAACTGTGGGTCCCAAACATTTCTCTAGGGAGAAAAGATAAAATATGTGTACAAATAAGGTGGGAATGCCCCATGCTCGTGTCATGAAACCAAAATGTGAGACTATAACTGAAGACATATGTCGATGTAGATAACTGTAGCACCCTCGGTGGCGGTAGGTAACGACAAATGATAGTTCTGAATGGTGAACATACTCTGAAGTGAGGTAAGGACGACTGTAAGAATTGTCAATGACTCATAGGCATTGATGGCCTAACGAATTTAGAGGTATTCGGTTGGCATGAAAAAAATGCAATAGTCGCATAGTAAGACCCACGATAACATGGGATGTTTATGAAGTCGAATGTTGTGGGGGTCAACGACATAAAAAAGAAATGATGATTCTCTCTGTTTCGTCTGAGACTCCTCATTATAAAGGTAATGAGAGTTAAGATATTGTCACCCTTCTGGAAACTATGTTGATGATGAAATAAAGGGAGGCGTGATGTCAAGAACCAAAGGGATTCCTGAAATCCATTGAGTGAAAGGTGATATCAGGTACTGACGGGTAACACGAATGAATTAAAAGTGTTGTGAGGCTCAAGATTTTCCTTGGTTGGGGATTTTGAAGGGTAAATGGAAGCAACCATCAAACTAAATATAGTGTCAGGGGGACGAATAGATATGGGGTTAAACTATGCCAGAGGCTAAAAAGGTGAAAAAACTCAGAGATCATGGGTATAGGTACTTGGGATACTCGGGGTTTGTGAACGATGTCAGAATGAAAAAAGAGTGGATTCCCCAACCATGAATGACATGGGTTGCATTGAAAAGAAAAGAAGGCCATTAAAATATTATGGCAAAACGGATATGTATATGTTGGAAACTAAGGCTTTATACAATTACAAGATAAGTAAAGAATAAATTGAGTTGAGTATACAAATACAGAAAAGGGTGCCCTAGTGAAATATGGCTTGGCCTATGAGGGAGCAATTTTGTGAAAGAGAACTAGTGGACAGTGGGGGCCCCATGGGTGGGTTTTTGTATGAGGTAAATGAATGGAGGATAATATGCATATGGGAAAAATGATGTTGGATGAAATGGAGGGCTAATGAAACTGTGGAGATGTAGTCAAATAGAACCATGATGATATGACCTGGGAGTACATAGGTAAAGGTACTGTAGAGCTGAGTGTAAGGACCCTAAAGGTAGATGTGAGAGGGTATGACTGGGAGATGCAATTGATTTATAGATGAAATAATGACATTCCAGTGTCGAAAATATACCTGAAGGGGATGTAAGATTTCCAAACAAGTACCTGCACACATGAAAATCAAATACTCGATGTGAACAATATCTGATGATAAATAACATATAACAACTATTTGATAAAATTGAACATGAGCATGCGTACCTGAACGTGATGTGAGAAAAATGCCCCTCTGGGACCAAGTGTAGATGATGAACTAAGAAATGTGAATGTGTATATGAAGGGACCAAGATCCCGTAGTTGAGAACGGATCAGAAAACATAGGCTCTGAGCTCATGTAACAGAGTGTGGAAGTTGGGAAAAAAGGGGCTATTGATGGTTGTTGGGCCCACAATGCCACCTCATTTGTACCTATCAGTGTAGCTGAATTGATGAGGTTTCCCTGAGGATATTTGGATATTACAGGGGAATGAGGTGATCGATCCTAGAGTGGGGAGAGACAGGTTAGTGGTCCTATCCTCCTGCATTGTGTGAAATTCTTAATTTGTAGGTAGGGACTGTACGGAGGGCCGTATAGTCCATTTTTTTGGGTATGGGCCCACCAGCGCGTGAGAAAAGGAATAATACCTATGCATATGTGTGCGGGTATAATTCCTCTTCCAACACACAATGTGTTGTTGTGTCTGACATAGTCGTGCATGGGTGCACAGGGGATGGGTAGACATGAGCACATGAGATGCGCGCTTGTCTGACAGACAAACGTGCACTCATGCACGGTTGTTTCTTTGAAAATAGTGCATTAGTGCACAATTTTGCAAAGAACAGGCACGCACATGTGTGCACCTGTCTGGGTGAAAGTTGCACACTGGAGCCAAGGCTAAGGGGTTGAAATTTTTGAATTTTTGATGATTATTTCTAGATGATGTGGCTGATCAAGTGTTTTTGTGTGGATACAGGTGATCAACAGACTCTCATAGAATGTGTGAGGATGCTATATTAAAGATTTTAATGACCTAAAAACACTGAATTGTCAAACCAGGGTAAGTGAACTTAGAGCTGCTACACTGTATGTGCCGGTAAGATTCTAATTATTATCTAAAGGTTATTCTTAGAAGAAAACACAAACTCACTCTTAGAAACTGAACCCTAATGATTATTTTGAAACTTATCATCTCCTGTTTAATTCATCAAAGGAAAACAGATATGTGCTTAAGTGTAGGTACTCCTATTTCTGGCCTAATGTGATTTCACAAGACTATCTACCATTATCTTTAAACATCTAATCATCGTTATTACTGTCTAAGCCATAAAAAGAAAGATCATTTTCGAAAACCTTTTAATCTAAATCATCACAAAATAGTTCTGAATCTATCCACAAATAAAATAAAGAAATGTCATATTTACCCTACTGGTACTGGAAGCTTCCTTTAATTCAATTGCAACCTAACTATCCTAACAGAATAGAGTAAACTAACTATCCTAATCAAAGCAGAGTAAATTAAAACTTGCATTCTCTTTAATTCATGTTTAGATTGAAAACTGGAAGCAGAGCAAATCTAGTTCATGCTTTAAATTCTACAGGAATCAATTACGCTTTCAACATTCATCAACGTAGAATATATTAATACGCTGGAAACAATACAGTTTGAAGAATGGTTAAGCATAAGAAAGAATATGAACAAGCTAATTCCCAAACTCAAATAAGCTAACATGCATGCAAATCCTAAGATACTGAAATAAACTAACTCTAATACAGAAAGAGGCAGCGACTTGAACCTGTTGGCGGGCCCAACCAAGAGGTACAATCGCCGAAAGGAAAACCAAAGCTACTCAGCTCGTTCCATGCAAACATTGTTCATTCTTCACGCTTCATTTACTCAGAAAAATAACTCAAATCATATAACAACAAAGTAACATAACGCATAGGCATATTGTATTAGCAGAAATGTATATCTCATAGCATAACATAACCAACGTTTCTTGGGAGCGATCCTCTGTTTTTATAGATCCTCCTAAAAAATAGTTTAAAACAAAAATGCATTAATCTAAACGGATCTCTGATCCGAAAATAACTCGAAATCAGTTAAAACAGACTTCACATCTTCATGACACGCAGTGTCAAGAAGTGTGGATCATAAAGCATTAACAACTCAGTTCTATAATCTTTCCTTGAATCAACATATTGAGTTATGACTCAATATATCATGTAAATCGCACTGTCAACCACTTTGGACATGTCGTGCGGATCTTTAGGAGATTCTCTGGTATCTCCACTGGGTGCGAGCTAGTACCTGGTACTGGTAAGTTTTGTTTCAATAGAAATAGTACCTAACTCATACCACATTAGTATCAATATTAATTTAAAGTATCAAAATACATAAAAATAACTTGAATCGTAAGAATACCTTGAATAGCCCCGTTTAGCTGTAAAAGGATGTCAAATGTGTCATAGCAATGCCAGAAGGGAGTGATACTAGGTATGAAAATGGAGGTCTTTGTGATAGCATAGCCAGATTGTATTAGCAGAAATGTGTATCTCATAGCATAACATAACCAACGTTTCTTGGGAGAGATCCTCTGTTTTTATAGATCCTCCTCAAAAATAGTTTAAAACAAAAATGCATTAATCTAAACGAATCTCTGATCTGAAAATAACTTGAAATCAATTAAAACGGACTTCACATCTTCATGACACACAGTGTCAAGAAGTGTGGATCATAAAGCATTAACAACTCAGTTCTATAATCTCGCCTTGAATCAGCATATTGAGTTATGACTCAATCTATCATGTAAATCGCACTATCAACCACTCTGGCCATGTCATGCAGATCTTTAGCAGCTTCTCTGGTATCTCCACTGGGTGCGAGCTGGGACCTGGTACTGGTAAGTTCTGTTTCAATAGAAATAGTACCTAACTCATAACACATTAGTATCAGTATTAATTTAAAGTATCAAAATACATAAAAATAACTTGAATCGTAAGAATACCTTGAATAGCCCCATTTAGTTGTAAAAGGATGTCAAATGTGTCATAGCAAGGCCAGAAGGGAGTGATAGTAGGTATGAAAATGGAGGTCTTTGTGATATGATATAGGCAAAAATATAGTAAAAAATGGATACTAACATTCCCCCAAAATGAAGTCTTTGTCTGTCCTCGGACAACAAAAAAAGTCAAAAACTGAGATTCATCAGAGCGTTGCAGCAGCTGCAACCAACATTTGTAACTTCTCATGTTTCTTCAGGTTTCTGATTTCCTTTTTGAGGACTCGATTGATGATGATGCGTTTTCTGGCAATCTTCTGTAGTCTTCTGTTCCTCTGCAAAAGACCCTTATTCTTTCGTTTTAATATTTCAATTTTGGACAAGAAATGAGTTTGCCTCACTTTCATGAGTTCATTCTCTGTTTTGATATGTCGATCCAATATAGTGTACTCATGTAGCTTTTCTTTCAACCTATTATTCATGCTTTCTAGTCTGGCTACCATTGGTTTCAAGGATTTACTGGAGGAAATTTCACAGTTAGATTCAAATGTTTTATCATGTCCTGGTTGTGTTTGAGGACTGGATGCGTGAGTGAACTCATCTGGACTTTGATCATGGGTGTCAACTGGATCGGGATTGTCAACTGGGCTAAGTTCAGGAGTGAACTCAGCATATACTTGAATAGGATTGTCGAATGGGCTGAGTTCAGGAGTGAAATCTTTATATATCCGAGCAGGGGTATCTGTTGGCATTCGAATTGTCTCATCCTTCTCAATTTCTTTGGGCGCAGTAGCTTGCCGAGCCACTTTACGGACTTTTCGAATTAGTTGCGAAAGATTCCAAGTCATTTCAGAGGGATCTGGAGGCTCCTCATGATCATCCACACTTTTTAACCTCTCCTATGGTGTGTAACTGGGCACAGAGTTATCCATATTTGACAATATGCTTTTACATTTCCGTTTTGGATTTCTCCTAGGTTTGTCAGTCAACTATGCCAGTTCTTCTACGTCAATAATGTTCATAGCAGCTGGGAAAGAAATCAGAATTTGAACATTTGCCTATGTAGGAGTAGTGTGCTTCACAGTTTCATGATTGGTTTCCACTCCATCAGACCCATGGGAATCAAATGAATGTTCTGTACCAGGGTCTCCAGCACTGGCTTCAATTGTGTTGTCTGGTATATTCTTAGGGTCATCACAGATTTTGGTCAGGGTTTTAACGCCCTTTTTCCTAGAGTTCAGCTTCTTATGTGGAGGATCAGGCTTAACACTTCTATCTTTAGACTTGTCAGAGGCTAGGGTTCTTACAGTGAACATATCCCAAGTTTCTTGTTTCTGGGACAACACAGACTTAATCAATATCTCGACAAGACCAAAATGAAATAAAATTCCTCGAAAATCTTTGGCCTTTCAGACCTGTTCTACCATTTTCTTTAAACTTTTCAACAGAAAGTAGGGTATGTTCATCAAATGATTACCTTTGAACTGTCGCAGGAGTCGGGCATGGCATGGAAATACGATTGTATACCATCCTTCACAAGTGAGGTAATGTTGGAGGATAGCTAGCAACTGAGCCCATTTTGGTTCTAACCATGATCGTGATGTGCCCTCTGACCATTGTATCTTCCGATACTGTGGTTTCAGAAGATGCGTGCAGAGCTTCTTGTCAACAGGCTGGCCCTTTGTCCATCTCTGACTAGTGGTGGGCAGTTGAATTGCTTCCGAAATGAATTGTTTTGTGACTTCGAACTATAGCTCATCCACTTTAGTGAACCCACCTTGAAAATGCAGAGCGAACTGAAGCGTAATTGAATCATCATATCCATCGAATTTCTTGAAAAACGGCTCCCATATTGCTTTCTAAAAAATGTCTCTGGTGGCTTTATACTCCGGAAGGGCCTCTAAGTCTTCATATGTCTCCGGTTCATGACGATTTTCCACCATGATTTCACTTGATATCACAGAAAGTGTCTATAGGTGAGCAGAAAAATTTAGATGAGGCAACAGGTGAATAGAGTGTGATGTGTGAAGTAGTCAGGGAAAGAATCATAGGAGAACGTTTGAATTGTCGTGGGGATCGATAGCGTGTAGGAAAATGATGATAGTCGTACATGAGTGCAGAGTGTTATCATATATGAGTCGTGTCAAACTCGTCCAAGGTAATGTTGTGCATTTTCATGATATGAAATGTCGATGTGGATTGGTTTATTAGGTACAGAGAATGGGTATAATGAAACATTATGGAGTAACAAGGCATTCTCAGTTCAAACTATTAATATGTAATTTAATACATTAAATCAACATGAACTAAGCGTACCTGAATTAGATTACCCATACCCTTGTTATGCATTTCTTGCTGTAGAGATTTTTGAAGTCAAGTCTGTATCTCGAGGGCGCAAAAATTGTAATTTGCATTGTATTTTTGATGACCACTGTAGCTGATGGGTTTTGTGCTGGGACTGACTGGTACTGATTAAACAATCCAAAATCTGCAGAGAAATTTGAGCCAATAATATCCTGCCGAGAAAAATACTTTCTATTTATGACAGTAAATTATCTGATGATTATCCCTGAACCTGGCTTTTTTCCTGTCCTGAAAAAGATCGATTGAAATCATGTCTTCAACAGCTTCAAAGATTTAATCCATGGTACAATTCTTATTTGTGTGAATAAATGTTTTGGAGTCGAACACAAAAAGAAATCATCGAATTACTGGCCATTAATGAATGTCGTTAACCGATGCGAGATGACCCACCAGTGATGTCAATGGGCCTCAAGGTACCTATAGAACATCCTAATAGGTACGAATAAAGGTCTTGGTGTTGAGTCACCTGTAGGATCTATCAACCAAGAGACATTGGTGTATTCCCAGGGTTGTTAGCAAGGACATCTGCCATTAAGGCATGCAGAGTCCAGGGCACTAAATAATCTCTAATCTCTGCTCCAGATAAGGTGCTAATGTCGATGGAGTGAGATTTGTTGGAAGGTGGACCTTAACGTATTCCACATCATCCAATGCGAGTGCAGATAGAAATCTTGCAGACATAATTTTTGGAACAGTAATCACTTGTGGATTTTATGAGCCCAAGTTAGTATATTCTCATTGCTTCCTTATGTTTTGAGAGTCCGAGAAAATACTAAAAGAAAACTCTAGGGGGGTTTCTTTCCCATCATAATTCACCAGGTCTGGTAAAGAATAATCCTTTCCTGATAAATGCCCCTTTCATACTTTAATGAGTAGTCAAAGGGAGCAAACAAGCTCAAATTTATTCATTTCAAAACAAGTCAGTTATATTGATAAGAAAATTTCATGAAATAAAATAGTCTTACCTTCTTACCTGTTGTGGGAGAGTGATGAAGTTCGGTTCTGTACTTGCTTTGAAAAACCTGTAAAACTGAAAACAATATATCAACATATCCAAAAAGAAAAAAGAAAAAAAATGTTTTTTTTTTTTATATTTATTATTTGATTTTTTTTATTTTCTGGTAAAAATTTATCATTTACAGAATCTTTAAAACAAGATGAATGATCAAAGATCAACAGGAGGAGAATACTCTTCTCCCACTATCTTTATTTCTGTTTGCTTGGCAACTTCCTGTAGAAAATCATCTTTTGACAATGGTTTGTTGTACACTTTTAATCGATGTCCATTTACTACAAAGGAATTCTGAGAATCATCTATGGTCTTAATCCTGATAGAACCATTATCAAAAACAGTTTCTACTTCATAAGGTCCCAACCACCTTGTTGTGAGTTTCCCTTTGAAAGTTTTGTATTTGGAATCGAAAAGTAATGCCCAATCCCCTAGTTGAAAATGCTTTTTCTTAATGTATTTATCATGCCATTTACTACGTTGATTTTGTACAAGGATAGTTCTTTGAAGAGCATCTTGCCTAATTTCTCCCAATTC